>KZ507071.1:21949-42486 GCA_002844005.1 Limosa lapponica baueri | reverse complement strand
TTTTATACAAAAGGAAAATCTTCTATGAGCAGTTTTTCTGATGGGAAAAATGTTTACATTGCTGTTTAGAGTCTTTGACTTTTTATGTGAAAAAGCACAGAACCATGCTGTAAGTTTGTGTTTCCAAGTAAACATCTAGTTATAAAGACAACATTGAAAAGAAACTAATGAAATTCCAAGGTGTTCTAGGATGGCTGTTTTATTCTGATCAGTGGTAGATTGCACTATTGACCAAGTGTCAGACACAGAGCGATACGGTGATTGAATAAAAGTGTATACATAATCGGAGCAGAGAACTTTGCCAGGACTTGCTTTGTTGCTTTTCCTGTAATACCAAGAGAAATCTTCTCTTATTTTCCCTTTCCCTCTCTTTGCCATCCAGACCCTCGTTCTCCTGTAGAGTGTAAATACATTTCCATTCACCCCCTCCCTCTTCTTCTGTTGGTGCCCTCAGATAAAATAATGCAAGGTGCCTTAGCCAGAGACACTGATGAAATATTTGCAGACCAGATATTAATCTGTTATCTCTTCTGTAGATGTGAGATGTGATGAGGATGACAGAGAACCCTGCTTTGCAGGCCTTAAGTAATTTGAGCCAAAGATATTTAGATCTGTCTTTGGGCACTGCAAATCAGTTATTATGGGAGGGGGAAAGCCCTTGGGAAGCCTACCTTGAAACATATTTCAAATGCCAGGGGACTTGCATGAAAATTGGGTAATGAATGAAATTCTGCTTGCAGAAAGATCACTTAGGGACGTGCCTGTTGCCGCATGCCACTGCTCTCTACGTAAACCCTAAATGCTTAATGATGTAAACTTTTGTACTGTAGATATTGTAATGCGTTCCCTCCCTCAAACTGCCTTTTTCCTCTTGGACAAGGAGGGCATCGGGTGGAATACTAGTTTTGTCCACTGGAAAAAGATAAATAATTCAGCTGCTGCTGGGATGGTTTAATAGCACACAAGACCAGGTGTGAAGGAAGTAAACTTTCTCACTGGGATGTGAGAGTTACCCTAACAGAGAAGTAACAGTATGTCTGTAGCTAAGCTGTTGCCAAGCTTTATGTAATATATATTAACTTCCCAAGAAGGAAAGATGTCTCTCTCATTCCATCTAGGATTTATTATGCAGTTCTTTGTCAGGATTTTGTCTCAGTGGAGGGAATTTCTTTCCTATCACAGACGGAAAGACTGGGCTCTTACATATCTTAATGTTCAAGCTTGTCATACTATGATGGACACATAGCATAAAGCAGAGCTTCAGGACCCATCTGGGCCTTCTGCTCCTTTCTCTTTTTTCAAGGCTTTTTACAATCTAGGTATTGTGAGGGTCCCTTTACCGTTCCTGTCCTGAAGGTCTGGGTTCATATGGCTGTACTCCGCACTGGCCCTGCAGAGCTTCCCATCCACACAGAGCTGAGCCATCTCTCTCGGGCTGTGTGACACCTCAACACCTCTTCAGATTCTGACTGCTCCGGAGACAAAATATGCTCCTGTTTTGCTGTCTTATTCTATTATTTCTTTATTAGAGGGGTGGAGATAGAGAAGTGCAGGGGAAAAAAAAAAAAAAGGCAAAATCAGACATTTCAGCTACGAAGAAGTACACGACGAAGAAAGAGTTGTAGAAGGAAAAGGGAGAGGCACAGCACCCAGATGGGGCAGGTACAGCTTCACAGTCGTCCTACTGATGACTGTTAGGTATTTAATGAATCTGTTTCCTAAACTAAATCATTAATAATTAAAGGTTTGATTAAGAAGAATTCAGTGTTTCTGTTTCTTGCTACATTTTCCTACATGAAGAAAAAGACATTTTATGAGAAGACACCCATCCTCATTCTTCAGGCAGTTCTCGCTTTCATATTCAAATGCAAAACGGAGACTTATTTTCCAAATAAAACAGTATTTTATTCCAAGCCTATATCACTGACCGGTCACAGAAAAACTTTTTTTGTTCTGATGAATAAATATACGATCTCTGTTTTACAGACTGAAAAACTGAGTATAAAATTGAAGCCATCTGCTTCAGACAATGACAGGAATGTTGGCCCGAGAGCAATACCTGTTGCTCAAATCTGTTGCTAAATTGCTAGTCCACAACAGTTTACACTGTGTGCCAACAGTTTTATTTTTCAGTATATCTTTTTATCCAGCACCCAAAGTAAAAGACTTATGGTCATTTCAGTGGCACGCTATCCCTGAAAATGCTAGAAATACCTATCACAAAAGCAAAATATTTGATTTCTGTAATTCAATGGGTACAAATCACAGAATCACAGAATCACAGAATGAATCACAGAATGATATGGGGTTGAAAGGGACCTCTGGAGATCATCTAGTCTAACACCTCTGCCAAAGCAGGTCCACCTAGAGCAGGTTGCACAGGAACATGTCCAGGCAGGTACAACTAACATGATTATACAACTAATATGATTAAACCAGACTGAGTTTTCAAGAAAGGCTATTAGATCAGTTCCTACATCCATATTTCTCATCATTGCTAGAGACATAGGAATGGAAATGGCAGATTTGTTTATGCCATCACTAAAAGATGAATTAAGGTGAATCATAAAAAAAAACAGATGGGCATTTATCTGAACTTCTAAAAAGATCAGATTCACTGCATTATCACTCACTGTGTGCTCACTGTGTGGATATACAAGAAGTGAATTCCCACGGCAAGAATGATCACCAAAAAACAAGCTTTAAATACAAATTGAGATAGCTGAGAAAAGTAAGTATCCAGAGTATTAAGTGCCAGTACTTACAGTTGACAGACAACTGCAATCTAACATTAGCACAACTACAATCAGTGAATCAGAATTTTTCTTCTACATTATTTGTTCCATTTGATTACATGACAAGTATTCATTTTCATGTCTGTACCAGATCAGCCCAGAATTGGCCCCATATTTCAGCGTAACCCTATATTGTTTGATATTTGTTATTGCATATACAAACTGTAGGAGAAAGTTACATATGTTTTCCCTGGGTACAACCCCTAATTATTTCTAAATACTACATATTTACTTACCCTCCTGGGAAGACAAATATAACAGGAACTGTAGAGAACAAAACAATGGATGGCGACCCTCTGCAAATGTGGCAAAGATTGCAATGTTGCTACTGTTGGTCTCTCCTGATCTGAATGAATACAAGAGCTTTTGTTCTAAACAGCAGCTTCAGTACCTCTGCATTCAGCTGAAATTAATTTTACCGTACATTTGATTTTGGTTATGGACTTTGTGCAGGAACATCCACATAAACAATTTATTTCTTGCACTAGTGCTCAGAAATATCTACCAGTGTATGAAAATGCCAAATATAAATCCATTCTGCATTTTGTTATTTTAACTAAATAACTTCTATTTAACTTTCCCGAATGTCATCCACTTCCACTGTGATCCCTTAGCAGAAGTTAATTGTGTAACTTAGTTAGGGATATGAGTGGTGCCACTAATTTTTTATTCCAAGATAGGGCAATGGGTAAACAAACACTTAAATATATATAAATATTATATGTATATTGGTACTTGTACATTATCCTAGAAAAAAAGAAGGAGCATTGGGAAATACATTGGGTCCAGCAAAAGGTGGATGACAACATCCAGGTATTTTTTTTCTGGCAAGTTTCAAAAGCATTGCATTAGAAGTTGGGGGGGAAGAGGGAAGGCAAAAAAAATGGATGTAGCTAAGCCTGTGAGCCTTTAATTAGGTGCATAGGGGAAGAGGTTGAATATCAATTTAAACTTTAATGTGGCCCTCTCCCAAGGAGTAACCAACCTCTTTGTATGAATGTTCAAGGGCAAGAATCTAATTTCTACTGCTGTCAAGGACAGGCAAAAATCTCAACATCTCTCTACAATAAGTGTTTTCTCCATAGACATGAGTATCACCAGGTCCAAAGGAGAGACTCCACGTGTCACAGACTGTTTAATGGGCTGATGTCAAGAACCTGTTCCAAACTGTCAGCTCTTTGCCATACAACCTCAAGCAAGTCTCTTCATGTTCATATGCCTCAGTTTCCCCATCTTCAAAATAGCTGCAATATTTATTGTATTAGAGCAATAACATGAGGCTGCTGTCACATCGATAAGTGGCTTAGAGATCCCTGGATAGATGCTGACTTGGCATATAAGTGTATATTTACAAATGAAGATGTATTCTATTGTTATGAATATTGTGTATTACAGGCTGCTTGCGTTATCAATTTAATGTACACGAAGATTCAATCAAAGCTGTTTAAGACCTTGAAAAAGACGCTACTCTGTGTACATTCTGATAGGCTAAGTGTTGATTCAGCCTACACACACGCACAAATAATATCTCGAGTCATTAGGGTCTAGCTTTTTTAAAAAGCAGTTTTCAAACTTTCAAAAATCCTTTCTATGTGTGATCTGTGAGTTGCCTTCTACATTTGAAGCTGATAAAATGCAGGAATGTTCACATTCATGAGACAATAGCTTTGACTGAATGCTGTAAAATGAAATAGTCTCTTTCAGTTTTTCCTTTCAAAAGGAAAATTGCATAAATAATACATTTGGGCCTTGCAATACAAAACAAGCACAATAGCTACTTTACAGCTTTCATCAAAATGAAGGCCATCTTTTTCATTTATATTATGAAACTGGTAATACAATATCATCATCTCCGATTGGCTGAAATCATCTAGACAGTGAGCTCTCCTTTCCAGATAATGCCACTTGGTCCCTATGTCAATGGAATGTGTAATGATGGGACGTATAAGACAAATTTTTTGTCATTGGTTAGCAATGAAGCTTAAAAAAAAGTAATAATGGAGATTTATTGAGGAATAAGCAATGCTTCCCAGTGAAAAAGAGTAAGACAAGTATCTGAAATGTTTCTGTGCTCCTTGTCAATGTTTTGCTTTTATATCTGTCCTCCTTTGCATTCTTAATATGTTCTGTTTCAAAGGGGAAAGAGTATGCAATGATGGAAAGGGTAGCTTAATATCAGGACAACTCTACGATAAAAGCTATATCCTTAATTTCCTGCCTAACATTAGATAGATTTCACTCTACCAGACAGAAATACCCAGAAACCATTTAGGAGATGTCACAAAAGGTTAGGTGACATTGCTGAATGTATGCTGTTGTGCTCCATTCCCACCGCTATCCTTAGGGCCATTTCATCTGCTCCCCACTCTCAGCTGAAGCTCCTTCTTTGACAGCCATCGTTGCGATCTCCGCTCACTCTGTTTCTTACCGTTCATCTATTGTCCTCAATCTTGCACTAAAACTGAACCAAACATGGAGTATGACTAATCACACAAATCTATTCACAGTCATCCTTAGGGAATTCTCAAACCCTTGTGGCTACAGATATTTTGCATTTCCCTAGCTCTTTCCTGTATCATGAGAGAATATGACATCATGTCTGGGTAAAGAATAATATTTTCTTTCATATGATAAATGCTCCACCCTTCATTTTCTCTCTCAGTTGTAGTGGCATTCTTTACTTCTCAGATGTATTCAAAAATTACACACCCTGAGTTGATTTTTCTCCCTCACAGTGACCTTTCAGAGTAGGGTATGCACCCAGAATGGGAACAAAAGCAAAACCCTATGAAGTTTTTAGATGCCAGCTGAGACAGACACTTGGTAGAGTCACCTCTTTGACTGCAGAGAATATGTATACAAGAAGCAATGACATTGTCACAGACTTGGCAGTTGGTATTTTCTAACAAGTTTAGTTCCAGTCTAGATCTACCCACAAGGCAGTCCACTGGAAACAGGAGTAAACTAATTGTTAAATGTGTTGGCTTTAACATACATCAGATAGAGAGAACATTTATTTCATCACCTTTTCCCAGACAGTTGTCTACTGAAACTACACATCTAAATGATATTGAAGTACCAAAATCATCTAAGAATGGGCAATATTTTGTTATTGGAATGGACAGTCCATCTTGATGTATGTTTGTTAGGTCTTCATTAGTCAGACTAGTATGTGCTGAGTTGCCTTTTTGAATCCCTAGTTTTTGTCCGTGGTCTTCGACTACGCTTCATCCAGACCTCGAAGGGATTCAGTACTAAGAAGGCCCATTGGTCTGTTCGGAGACTAGCCTGATGTGCTAAGTTGAAAACAAGACCCTTTTGACCTAGGTGACAAAGCAGTTCCTTGAGAATGTTTTCTCCTTTACTATGCCTCAACTTTTCTCTTTGAATAATGGAATTTGGCTGCTCTGGGATTGTTTTGAGCATGACTTGCCATTTTTTATCTATGGCATAATGCCACTAGATATTGTTTAACTAAACCCCAGTTGTGTTTGAGATGGGAGACTGTGCTACTAAACTTCCATGGTTAGTGCAAACCCTACTGAGTGCTCTGTTTCTTCTGCACTTAATCACTCTCTCATTGATTTACAATTCTATTTTCTGCAAGGACAGACTTCCCTTGTTCTGTTCATTGAATTCAACAGTATGGGTTCACAATCTTTCTCCTTTCTCATTTTAACATGAGAAAGAGTGGAAGTCTGTATGAAGCTTCTCACTTTCAAGCTGGGAGCTTTCATTTTTATTGCAAAATGCAGTCAGAACAGAAATGTATACCTTAGTGTTATAAACTATTTTCCCCATCAGATGAACAAAGCCAAACTTTCTATGCAGGCACTAAATTCGGGCATTCTAAATCCACATCTGGAAATTGAACATTGACACATATCTTCTGGGCGAAGCTGTAGCTATTAGATGTTACTTGAATGCCAAGGTCAACCATTAAAATTATTCCCTCCTCCACATCATTATAATATTGTACTACAAATGTCATCAGGATTGTGACATGGATTGTAAGTCTATAACATTAATTTTCAGCTGGTCTGCAATTATATTTCTTTCACTGTGGAAGTGTTAGCTCTGATTTGATAAAGAATAATGCTGTGTCAGTACCTGAGCAGGAGACTTGCAGAGGAAAGATCCCAGGTACTGAGAATTCACCAAGGGAACCTTGTCCCTAGAAAAAATCATCTGGATCCGGATCAAGTAGTGACATGTGCCTGCTGAGGTATAAAACTAAAGTGTTCACGATCAAATTACCCATGGCTCATTTCACAAAAGGTACCTTCAGCACATTTCTGGCTCTGTAGACATTTCTCCTCTATCTCACTGGACACAGCATTTTTCACTCTTCTTGTATCAGTCCCACATCCTGCTGCTCACCTTGCAGCCATTTGTTGCTTCCTTCTCTCTTCCCTTTGTGCCATAGAGTTTACTGCTGGGTTAGTTAGCTGAAGTGGTCATGGAGGATTTTCTGGGAATTCAGATGGGTTAGTTTTCCTTCATCCCAGTTCAGAACACAACAAAAAAGATCTGCAAAGCTTTTCTACGAAGCTGAAAGTTCACCAGGGTGCTTCCCACTGAGTCAGTCTGGCATGCTACTGCAGCCAGCCCTGCCACCTGGTGTGGTGCAGAGGTAGCATCTCCTGGTTCTCTTTGCTCTAGCTTTTCCTCTGGGCTCTGCCGTTTGCAGATCCTGTCCTGACGTGGCAGAGGCAGCAGAGCCCAGAGTACAAACACAGGCATTTCCCACTGAGCTTCAGCCACTTCCGCTAGTCCAAAAGCCCTTTCAAGATTCACTCTTACCAGGAGCCCTGTGGTAAACTGCCAGCAGATAGGGAGTTGTCTGGGAGTAGACAATGCTCCTGGGGGAGAAAAAAGAAGAGGTCTTTGAAGACTTGTTTTCAGCAGTATCGAAGCACAGGAGGCTTTAATCTTGTTAGATGTGGACTTGTCCACATGTTCTGCCTGTTGTTAAGCAAGAACCCTTTTTTTCCTAGCCTTATACTTATGATATAGTCCCATATGATGACTATGTCTGTCGAGGACGAGTCCTTGATTCAAGGAGTAACCTTGAATGGAAGTTCAGTGTGGAGGGTGGATACTTCATGCCCAGTGAAAGGAAGTGTTTTTGCAATCTGCTGCACAAGCAGCTGTGTGAGAACCACTTCTTTCTCAAGAAGTAGGAAAAAAAATATTTTCTTGTTTACAGAACTCATAGCAATGTTACCACTCCCAAGTTTCTCCCTGCTCATGCTAACTCAGTGAAAAGGGAGACTGCAAAGCAATAGAAAAATATGCTTCCTACTTTTGTATCCTATGAACTCCTTCGGTATGGATTACAACCTGCTACTACTTCTAATTTACTGTTACTACTTACTTACTCACCACCTCCTATTATCCTGAAATGATAAATAGCAGTTATCAAGCTCTTCTCTAAAAATATCAGATTTGAATATGTTAGGAGATGCAAAGACAAATATCTTAACTACTACACAGTTGTTCCTCCCATACCTCAGCATAATCCTTTCCTACGGGAGAGGAGGCTGGGGGGGGTGCAGGGGAAATATGTTAGAAAAAAAGCTGTGTCGAGCTAAGATCTTCATGTTGGCCGATGAAAATCCTGGTCAGTAGGTATTAATAGCATGCAGTCACCTCACAAAGAAGACAAATTGTGTCTCAGCAGAACAAAACTGAATGCATGTAGAAAAACAGTACATACTGAAAAGCACAATAAATTGTACTATGAACCCTACAGCTTTTAAACAAGCCTGTAACATAATAAATCTTTTGATAATCCTTGCATCAGAGGTTTTCAACTTTTCTGTTGTTTCATACATTCAAACATGCTATCTAAACAATACGTTTATACTGTAGTGCTTTAGCATGCAAGTTCCCAACAAGCGGGGCCCATGCGCAGACCAGGTTCAAAGTTCAAGCCAATAAATTGTGCCAGATCTCTGCTTGTAGGACCTTCTCCAAAATGAGCCAGAAACCACTGGAGGGGCAAGGGGAAAGTAACCCTAACCCTAGGGTTAGGGGAAAGTGAGAGAAGGAGTTGGCAGCGACCCCAGAGAGCAGGCAATGACTCCTGGAGGCACCTGGGTAGTGGTTAGATGGCCAAGAGGTGATGCAACAGCAGATGTTCAGGGAGAAGTCAAAAGGTGAGAAGGATGCAATGGGAGTGAGACTTGGCGTCAAAAGGTGGAAACCACTGACCTAGCACAGGACTGTCTTTCAGAAATTATTTCTCAGTCTCTTTAGTGGATTTATGATTTGCAGCTTTCTTCAGCTTTTTAACTCCAAATATTCAAGCTTCTTGTTTTACAATAGGCAGAAGAGACAAGTCCACATCTAATCACATTAAAGTCCCCTGTCCTTAGACACTGCTGAAAGCAAGTCTTCAAAGTACAAAATCTGTTGAAAGTATTAAGTGTGGAAGGCATTATGCTTTACCCTTAAGCTCAATTCATTGATTCATTCAGCTTAGACACTGCTCTCTCCAATTGGTAAAGAAATTTAAATATTATATATAGCTAGCCTCATGAATAGCCTCACTTGTTTCCCTCTCTGCTCTCCATCTTAGTCCACCTGGTAGACCTAGAATTTGTTATTATGGAAGAATTCCCACCTAATTAGAGCTCCACCCACTTTTACTGCGAAGGGTGCAGACACCAAAGCCCTAATGGCAACAGGTACGTCTCAGAGCCCATCGGTGGAGAGGGAGTGCATCCAGTCCTTCCAAATCTGTCACCTCCTGGCAACTAACACAAAGGTGTCTTTAATGCACCCTGCAATCACCATGCTTTAATTCACTCAGGTCCTCAAAGATGACACAGAGGAACCCTCTTGACAAACGTCTCCAAGGCAGACGTCATACATTGCTTCACAAAGAGCTATTTGGGGTGTCCAGCAAGTGCCCATACCTATTTCTGAAACTCTGTGGGTCCTTCAAGCTAAAATATTTGATCTCATGGCCTCTGTGAATTTAGAGATGCACAGAATATTCTGACTGAATTTTGTAACTCCTCATCTCTGCTCTAACTGCCTATAAACTAAGTGGCTTTGACTATAAACCCATTTTTAGCTTATGTATTTTCAATCATATATTCTTATACCTAAAATACACATAAATTATATTAGAATTGCACATGCCGGACAGATAGATAATTATTACTGATACTGAAGTTCACATCACATAAGGCATAGGCAATCTCTACAGCCCATACCCAGAGCAGGAGTTCAGAGCAGGAGTGCAAACCTGCTGGTCACCCTTTGGTGGATCCTCCAGGCCTCCTGGACTCTGGAGGATGTACAGGGAGAAGAGTAATTCAGAAAATTCAGAGCAGCAAAAGCATCCACTGGCAGTGAATTAGTTGTTGAAACACTGATATCAAACATCATCCACCTCATTTCAGAAACCAACAGTAACATATGGACTATATATACTAGCTTCACCTAGGTTGCCCTAGGTTCACCTTCCCCTCTATTTTCTTCTAAATGTGTAGATTAGACAACAAAGATGAGATACTGATAAAGATACAGGTAAATAGTTGCTATTGTGAGCTATCTGAAAGTGAATTGGGGTAAATTTCTCGGAGACTGTATACGTGGTTAGCGCATGAGCAATAGCATGAAGCTTTTTTATTTTTGGCCTTTGCTCTCATAATCATCCAGACTCTTTAGAGATGTCCATCACCATGTCAAAGGTAAAAACCTCTCCCACTCAAGCAAATGACCACACTGAATGTGCACCATCATAACACATCAAGCAGAAGGGCATGAAAAAATCAGGGAGGTGCCCATAAATCCAAGATTTTTTTAAAAAAGATAAGAGGCATTTGTTACTGGAAAGGGACATTATATCTTTATATCTTTCTGCTCCCCTAGTTGTCTCATTTTTAAATAGGAAGGAACATCTCTCCCCTAATTCCAAACTAATTCTGAAAATACATGAATTTTCTCTGTTTACCTTCCTTGGTAAAACCTCGGAACAGGCTGCCCAGGGAGGTCGTGGAGTCCCCTTCTCTGGAGACCTTCAAGACCCACCTGGATGCAGTCCTGAGTAATGTGCTCTGGGCAATCTTGCTTTAGCAGGGGAGTTGGACTAGATGATCTCTAGAGGTCCCTTCCAACTCTGACAATTCCGTGATTCCTTGGTTCCTGCCTTTGCTGGGGGTGGCTGAAAATGGTTCACTGACACTTTCAGGTGAAACTCTGTCACCGTTTGGCTTCAGTGCTTTTACATAAAACCCACTTCATTTTCTATGTGGAGCTCAATACGTCAGCCATCTCCAGGCACAGCTCGCAGAAAAGATTGGAGAGCAGCTTGTACATCAAAAGTTAAGTATGAAAAAAATTAACAAGCAAGAAATTAAATCATTAAAACTCATCAGGATTTTGCCCAAAATATTTCATCATAATACTTCACTCTATCTTGCAGCTCTAGACTGCAAAGCACGTTGCACGGGATGATAAATTACATTATCTTCATTTTACAGATGGGAAACTGAGGCATAGGAAAGCAAATAGACTTTCTCAATGAATTGATAATATAAAACTTATTTTCTGACTCTCAGTCTGGCAGTCTATTCAATAGACTATCCTGTCTTTAATTCCTATCTGAAAAGGGTGAAAGAAATAAACGTGCTGTTATGTTAGCTTTTGCAAATCCATTTTCCCTTAGCACCAAGACAAAAAAAGCAAGAGTCAAATGCTTAAAATGGTTAAAAATATTAAAGCACACAAGAAGACTATTTAGTTGCATTTACAGCTGGCAGGAGACTCTGGCATCCTATTTTTATTTTATATTTTTTATAGCTAAAGATTTCATTGTAGTACCTGGAAATCATGGTAGTTTGCCGACAAGCTGCAGCTTCAAGTACTCATTTCCAAGCCAACTGTATTTGAAAACAATGTTTGGCACTGAAAATAAGCAGAGATATAAGAAAAATATTAAAATCGCTATGGGAGTGACAGGAAAAAATGGAGTGAGACAGATTCCTCCAGACTGATCCTTTATGATTCTTTTCTAGTTATTGAGTATATAAATTTCAATCCCCTAGTACAGCTGAGGGGGGAGAAAAATACATGATTATCATATCACTCAAAGCTGCACAACTTTAAAATCAGCTCCAATATAAATTCACTCTCTATAAAATGACTTTTAATATTCTTTTCCTTAACATAAGTATTAAATTTTGTATGATTAAAAATTTATTTACTCTCTCTTCCTTAATTTAGATTTTTATTTGCTATTATTGCCATTCCCATCTGATCTCGACAAAATCTCTCTGTACATTATGGCAAGAGTGTACCACTAGCTGTGACACATCACTGGGCTTTGAAAGCTAAGCCTTAGAGCAAATTAAAAGTGACCACTCCAACCTGGTGGCTCAGACAACATGCCTTATACTGCTGTTTCACAAAGGGGGAAAGGGGAGAAGGCAAGGGAGGTAGGAATCCTTTTCCTGAGTTAGGTAATGTGTCAAGGAGCTGTATGTCTACAGCAAGATCCTGTTAGCTAATTTACATTGCGACCCATCAGAATTTTGTCATATTAATTCACCTGTCTTAGATGATTTGCTACTTATTTGAGAAGCTGTGGGTATAACCCTGTTCTTTAATAACTCACCAGGTCTGGATGCGTCCCAAGTAAATAAAACAAAATAAAATAAAGCGAACTTCATACAAAAATTACATTCACTCAGAACATCACATCGGAATACTCTGCTCTCCAAGATAAAATAGCTCAGACTGTGCCTGTACTAATTAGGAAAAAAAAAAAAAAGTAAAAATAAAAATAAAACCCAACAATCTAAAAACTGATATGACATGATAAAATACGAGAGAGTAAGTTTTGGCAGGAACATGGCCATAACCATCAGTGAGCATAGCACTATCCTTGAAAATCCCTGCTAGTTGCTTTGAGAAATGATTTGGATATTGTCAGTAACTGCATTTTTCCTGTTGTTCACCTCTGCAAAAATATTTTTAAGAAATGTTTATATATATACAGAAATGTAAATATACAGGAAAATGGGAGGCTAATTTTTTTCATCTGGTATCATACAGTTATACTAAATGCTGTAAATTCTTGCAACTGAGAAACATAAGGAAGCCAGACTTCACGATTTTGGTACAGTACAGACATATATATATTAAGCCATACAGTAACGCTCACCTTCTCAGCAAGCTGATGACCAAGCTGAATCTTAGAAACACAAACTTGAAGTGACAGCCCCCAATGCCCCCATCCTAATTCGTCAGGACACGTTGCACACCCTCAACTCCATAGCACATTTCTGGCTTCTTGAAGTTAACCACCCTAAAGGTCACTTAGACCAGATATGATTGGACCAGTGTGGCAAAATGGAAACGTTTTGCTGACAGTCCATCTTCACAGGAAAGGGCTGATGGAAGCCATCAGCTTTTCTTGGCAAAGCCCCATTGCTGGAAAAACTGTTTTCCTGATGGCCTTTTTCACCTTCCCAGTAACTGCTGCCCTTTCAGCTGTTTGGCGTCACAGCTTTAGGGTAAAATGGTCCTCATGGTCCAAAGAAAACTGTGTGAATAACTGTATTTTATGGTGTGCCATCAGCCTCCAAAAATGAAGAAATAATGGTCTTTGAAATCCACCTGAACTGAAATGCTTAAATTGAAGGGTTTGTGCATCTTTTTAGTGAAATATAAGGGAAAATAAGAAATGCTTCACTATTTTAATCTCAGAGTTATTAATTCAAAAGGTGTCTATATGAGATGTTTTAATTTTTGCAAGCTTCCTGCCCTCCACGCCCTACATACACTCACATTGGCGCATTATAACACTTATTGCAAAGTATACATTTAATAAAAAATTAAGAAAGGCCATATCAGGCTATATTAGGGACACAGTTTAGTGATGGTTTTAGCAGTGTTAGGTTGATGGTTGGACTCCTTAATCTTAAAGGTCCCTTCCAACCTACACAATTCTATAATTCTATGATGTTATATCCATCTGGGCTAGCATCCCATGCCCACCAGTAGTCTGTCGAGCAGAGGAAACTGTGGTATTTCCTAGATATAGTGTCCCAGCTCCCAATTTCCACATGTATGGTGTCTCCCCAATTCATAGATGGTGTGGACATTCTGTTCATTAATTGGTCTAATTCACTTTTGGATGCATGTAAGTTTTTGCCATCTGGTACATACTGCAGTAATTTTGATCAACCTTTTCCAGCTGTGGCTGTTAAAACTTCACTCGGATGCCTGTTCCAGAGTCTGTCAGTCTGACCTGGATGGACCAGCATGGCTGGTTGACATATTGCTGGCCTTCTGCTCCCTTTCAAATCATGAAAGATTTAAGCATGCTCAATAGAAAAGTCAAATTTTGAAATACTGAAGTCCTCCTCTAAATGGAATAGCTTTTCCTGCACACCAGGAAAAAGGTCCACATTAAAAAGAGCTAACAATGCCTCTGCTAGAACAGCATCTCACTCAAGTCCCAATAAAGACCATTGAGAAAAGCCCAATTTGAAGTCAATGTCCACATTTTCACCTTAACATAAGCAGATTTTGGCTTATCATCTCTATGTACAAGTAATATCAGATTTGTCATGGAGTCTTTATAGGAGATATATTTTAAGCCCTCTAAACTGCATGAAAAACCCAAGGATTATTTTTAAGAGCTATGCTCTTTTTCTTTCCCTGATCACTGTTGGAGCAAATCATAAAGGCTGAACCATTCTTGCCAGCTTTATTGTTTGCATATATTTTAAATAAAACTTTTATTCTATTTGAAAACACTTTGATGTTACTTTTCATGCATCTCTTTTCCTCTATCAGAATGTTATAAGAAATTGTTTTGACAAACACTTGCACGAGTGGGCAATATAAACGTTGCTTTACTATGTTAGAGATGCTTCTGAACAAGGGGAAAAAAAACAGTTCCTCTCCAGTCCTTGAAGTGTGGTTAAAATATTAACTAAAAATAAATTAGTAATCGTCTATGCATTTAACAGTCCAAGTGTTTAATAGTCCAAGTGTTTCTACACATCCAATCCAAGAGAAGATATTTTTCTTTCACGATAGTTAGTTTTTTAGACAAATAAAATGCACAGGCCTTTTTGAGGCAAATACATGCAATTTTATTTATCACACAGCTAGATAACAATCGTCTTCCATTGTTCAAAAGTACTCAGGTTATTCAGGCTATACTGTATGCTCCTTATACTCAACAAATAATACCTGATCTAGTCTAACCTCCTTTCATTGTAAGTAGTTTCACTATTGCTTTTGTGCAGTGGCCACACTATATCTGTAGCATTAAACAGAAAGTAATAGCTGGCTGGCTAGAAATTGCTTTAATTCCTAGCAAGATTCTGTAGCGTGGCAATGAAATGACAACTTTCCCCACTGGCCAGTGGAATACTTCTAGGAATACTTCATACCAGCAACAGCAATGATTGCACTAGCTTCATCCACAACAACGACTCGCAGATGCAGCGCTAAAGTGTATACCAATAATACAAATGCAAATAGGTCTCCAGAGATCTGGCTCCCACCTTCATCTCTGCCACCGAGCTGTGCCGTGAGCTTGGACAAATCATTTCACCTCTAAGCTTCTGATCTTCCTCTTGCAAAAGCATGGGTACATGGGGTGTCTTGAACAGTGGTCAAATGTCATAAATCACGTTGCAATGATGCAAGAAATAATATTCCAATGATAGTGTTTTCCCTAGCTTGAAACGGGGGGTGAATTCAAGCCTAAGCAAACAGGCTAATGAGGGGGCTATAGGAAAGAAACAGTGCCATTGTGCTGAAACACTGTATGAACGTGGTTACCCTAAAATGCCCTTGGAGAGGGCCAAGAGCAAGCCAAGTTCTCTAGGAAGCAACCATATATTGAGCTAGTGGGTGTGAGATCAGAAGCAGCACAAGTTGACTGTGCTGGATGGGCTAGGTAAATGGAAGGGATTAAGATAGAAAGGATGTTGGCTAAAAGTACTGTGACGTTTCTGCATCCCCTACATGCACACACAAAAATGGTGTCACACAGTCATCACCAGCAGCCAAAAGACAAGAGGTTGTGCATGTCACAATATGTACATGTCAAAGACATGTAAGTGCACATTTTAGCTCCAATTACAGTATCTGTAACTGCTCTAGTTTGCAGAAATGTTGTGTTTTCTTCTCCCTTATTGTATGTTTCAACTGAACAACTGTATAATTTCACTTGCATCTCATTCTCCGAGTCTGCTTTGGTCTCCCCTCATATTACTTTTAAACACAAAGCCAGAGGATCATTCTTAGTCACAGTAAGAGACAAAATAAAGAGAAGAACAGGAAACCCAGTTCTAATAATTTTGCTGAAAGTAGGTGCGGAGCACCGTTGCTTCCAACCCACATGCCCACCAGTGCTCCCCACTGTGTAACTGCAAAAGGACTTCTCCTCTGCTGGTCTGGAAGCTCCACCACAGCTGAAAGTTCTTCAGGTTGATGCCCAGTGGAACTGCAACTTTTCTTAACATTTACTCTCCCACTTTAAAGGCAATTATCAACACGACCCCACAAATGCACACATTTCCCTTACACAGGTGTGCCAGTAGGTCCCTAGCGCAACCTTCCCACCACACACTTCACTCCCACCACTTCTCCTTGTGGTTCAGTGACACGGGCGTAATGCTTGACAATATGGATGACCCTTGCCTGGCATCTTGTTCCAGCCCATGGGGAGACCTGGACTGCTGAGGAGCAGTGCTGCAGTGCAGCTTTTGATGAGAGCATCTGTCTCCAGCCTTCACGGACAAATGAGGCTCTCCTGAGGTACATGTAAATGGAGGCATTTGCACTCGACAAATTTAAAAATTATAATATAATAGCAAAAAAGGTTGAGTTGAGAAATTTAAAAAAGGAGTACAGTATGATATTAAATATTGCATTCTCTTACCAGAGTAGGGTATGATGACAGATAGGAGATGAATTTTTAAAGTTCAGTCTATCTACCTACCTATAGCAACTATCTCAGCATTTACGCCGTGGTCATCACTGTTTTATCTGAGGAGCTATCAGAGCAGTTGTGAACCTGGGAGTTAAAAGAAAAGACCTCTTTTTATCTCAAAGGTCATGTGGATGCTATAAAAATACAGATATGCAGTTCTATAAAATCTCCAGGTTAAGAAGTACATCTATTAAAACAAAACACGTGTGCAGATTCATGTTTCCTGTGATACAGGCTTGCTCCGACCTTACTGCAGGGACACAGCTGAGCTGTGCTTGAGAATATTGGTCCTGTTAGTTGTAAAGAAGCAGCGAAAGCTGAGGACGTGTGCGTGTGAGGTGACATTTAGGACACACCCTTATTAATTTTGGTAACTACTCTTTGTGCTGTTGTGCTGGTTCAGCTTAAGATGTGCAAATAACCAAGAACATCTTATTAAGGACAGCTGATCCACCCCTTGTCCTTAATGGGACACTCAGACAGAGAAAAGCAAGCAGCAGCAGTTCCCCATCCTGTACAAGCAACCCCAGACTCTCCTTAACTTCACCCACGCTCTCATCCCAGCGATAGACTGTTGCACACGACATGGGCCAGCCTTGCAAAATTTCTTCTTAGAAGTGGCAGTTGAACTCTTGCTGTTTGTAAAAAAAATGGGAAGGGTGCTAATGTCTTCTCCCTTGTTCCATGAAGCTGGTCAAATGCAGAAGGGAAAAGCAAGGGAAAGGCAAGAGAGGATTTTTTCAATGCAACTATTACCCTCATCTTTTACAATCTTTAGCAAACAGGCTTGACACTCAATAACCCAATTAGGTAAATGGGATTTTTTACTCAATTTATGGCTGTATAATCAGGCATAGGGAGGAAGAAAGTGACAATTCAAATGGGGAAGATATCAAGCAGATTCTGTTCCCTCTGTTAAAAGGTTTACAGCTGCCTAACACAGACATTCTGAAAAACCTTAATTTAATCTGCCCTAATTATTAAAAAATATCTGTATTGAAATGTATTTGAAACCAATACTTTATAAACAAAAATGAGCCCAATTTTCAGAAATGCTAAGCCCCCATACTCCCACTGATTTCTTCTGAAGCTGTGGATGCTCTTCTTTTCTGAAAAATCGAGCCGAGCTCATGGTATGGGAAAATAAAATGTCCACACACACACACACAAAAAAAAAAAAAGAGAAGAGCTTGTGTTATGACATTAAATTCTAGGTCTAATGTTGTGCTGGGAATAGTTATTTACACTGCTGGTAAATTTCATATCGGAAATCCTAGTCCACTGAGAATACTCTCCCCAACACTCTCTCCCAAAAAAACCACCCTAAAACACTGTAAACTTAAAATTCCTATGCTTTTTTTTTTTTAAATTTATGAAGTTTCATTAATTGTATTCATAAATGGCTAGCTATATATAGATGTATGGGTGTATGCATAGAAATCTATGGCTATATATCATGTATGAAGTGGAACTTTATGTGCAGACATAAACCTTATACTTATTGAGACATTCACGTTTATCCAAGTCCAGTTCCTGTTGGTACCAAAAGCAAAATCTCGGGCAGCTTCTTTGGCTGCCAAACTATGGATTTAGATTCTCATACTCACACTTCTCATACTCAGACTCTGTTTTCCAGATCAGGCAGCTGAGTCACAGAACCAATTAAATTTCAATGATCAAGAAAGCAATATAAACTCCTAACAATATTACAAGATAACGAATTTATTTTGCTATGGGTTAAATATACGTGATAGATTACAGTGACATATCCAGCTACTAGGTTATACAATAATACTTTAGGTAGCCGGGCAACTTTTTAAAAAGCCTCTAGTTAATTAATTCAAAGTCATAGGGACTTACATTTCTAAGTAACTTAACCACTTCTGAAATCTTTCCTAGCTAAACTTGTCAAAATGCATGCCATTATAAACTTCAGCCAGTTTAAATCCTGAGGTATCTTTCCGATGTTTAAACAGCTGACTGTTTCACTGCTACCTATTTTAATTAAACTGTACACTCTGAAAATAACATTGTGACAAAACATGCTAATTGCTAATGTTTGAGTTACCTCCCGAGACTGGCCATATGTTAAGAACCACTGTTTAGCAATGACTCGATTGCATGCTGTAGTTGACAGGAGCATTATGGAAATGTAAAAGCCAAATGTTCACTACTACTGAAATGGCACTAATTCTGGACCATTCAATGCATTTAAAAAACATAGATTCCATTTTCAAAAGCAGTCTAACTCCATTCCCACTGAAATTGCTGACAATCTGTCAACACTTGATGGTTTCGAAAAATCACATTTTGATGACCACAATGAGAATTTCCCCTCTGATCCCTCATACAACCTGGATCCCTAACTCCATGATCGCCCTGGTACTCTCACACTTTTATGGGGGTCCAGTCTTCAAATAAGTGCTGGTCGAGGCCCTAATAAACTTCTGTTATTAAGGGTTTCTGAAATCCATAAATTTATTTGGAGGAACATGTTAATAGACCCCTTTGCTTCTGATGTTTATCTACTTCATAATTCTGTATTGTGCAATCATTATAATTACAGCACATACAATGATTATATCTAAAGTCCTAAATAAGCAGCTCCCAGGAGTGTAAAATAAACGAAAAGGCTATTTCATGCATTTTCTGAGGTCTGTAAAATAACTGTAGCTCTTTAATATAGTAAAAGCCCAAGTATCTACAGCATCCTGCTAGCCAATTACCACTCCCACAGGAACACCTTGAAGCATCTTCATTGTTTTACATTAGACACCTGTATTTCATAGCAAGATCTCCAGTAAAATGAGAGACCATGCAAGAGGTCTACTAATGTCATAAGAGAGAGCTTATTGTCAATGAAACAACCTTGTTGCTTTAATGAAACTAGACTGCTCATAACACAGTGTGAACCTATAGATGATGTTTTTAATGTGGGTTGGGGTTTTTTAAAGGTTACTATATTTTTGAATCAGCAGAATAGTGTTTGATCTTTAGCTATATCCAGTTTTGCTCCACCTTTTGAAAAGGCCATCCTCTACTGAGTCTCCTAAATACCCTCTCAAGGTATGTTTCCCAAAGTCTAAGAACTGCAGAAGTTTCAAAATTTACTCTTTAAATGGAATTACGTGCAGAATAATTAGGCACATAGAAGAATAACTATTTGCAGAAGCAAGCCAAAAGGCCTACTCCTCACCAGCGTTATTGCATCTATTTTTGCTTAGTGCTAATGTAACACTGAAAATAAGGACAGGATTGAAAAGTGGGAAGAAAAGATTTGGGGGTACAAAGGAAGGAATGAAGTAGAGAAAAAGGAGAAGGAAAAGTGACAGGATTGTATGATATTCCTTAAGAGATTAAAAGGAAAAGCCAGCAGTTGCTAGCATTCAACTCTAATATGATATTTTACCAAGAGAGAACTAAAAGACATTAACTCATGTGTACTTTCTGATTTGTAAGTGTCATGCTAAGGGCAGAAGATGAACAAGTAAAGGATAAATCTATTTGGAAACTTTTGTTTGAACTTCCTTAGCATGTCTTTGACAGCAAAGCCAGTCCTTATAAACTCTTTCTACAAGGACTTTAACAAGACATTTTAAGGATAAATGCTCACAAAATATTAACACAGAGAAAAATCGGAATTTTTAATCATGAAAATTTTGACTGAAATTCTAATTCTAAAGTTTACAATCATCTGTCCAACAAAAATTCATGCCAAATAGAAATAACTTGAAATCAAACTCACAGGCATCAGTTCACAGGTTATC
>KZ507070.1:54547-68114 GCA_002844005.1 Limosa lapponica baueri | reverse complement strand
GCTCCGGCTTTGCCGGGATGGGATCCCGCTGCCCTGCAGCCCTGGAGCAGGTCGGGGCTTTTTCTCTCTTCCCTTTTCCCCTCTCGTTCACACGCGCAGGGAACCTCGAGGAACAAATAATTCAATCTGCTGCTGGATTGCCAAAGACTTTAATGAAAGTGCTATTTATTTAGCGCCGTCTGATACCGCATCTACAGTGACAAGGCGGGGGACTGAGTAATAACAGGTCTGGAAGCAAAGCGTGGAGCAGAGAGTGCCACCAGCATAGGAGTGTTCCAAAAATATATGATTTGAGTTTCTGGTTTAATTAGAATTTATTTTAAGCGGGTTTGCATCAACTAATGAAACAACTGTCATTGATGAACTGCTGCTGGGCAGGCTCGAGTAGATTTTAATCTCTAACCAGCATCTCGGGCAGCTAGTGTGAGGGGAGCCTGAGGAAAGTCTATTAGAGATAGACATCAATTTAAAATTACTCATCTTAAGGGAGTATCGATGCAGAGGAGAAACCATTACAGAACCAAGGATCATGTCATTAGAGAACTGATCTGAATTCAGGGCTCACCTTAAAAAAACTAAATGATACTGTAGACAGCTTGTTGAAAAAACTGCTGAAAGGGGGGTATTTCTTACCAGATCATCATGCATCAAAAGCTCATGCTTGCGTGGGGAGGAGTTTTGGAGACAGATGGAAAATGGTCATCTGCAGGCCAGATGTGCACCCCCAGGGGCCCCACAGCTGGCTTTGCAGACAGTCCAGGGAAGTGGTACCCAAGGGAGGATTGAGAAATGCCATCCTGCTGATGGGGAAACTGAGGCACAGCAAAGCTATGCAAATTCCTCGGGGTTAACCCACCTATGGAAGACCACAAGAGTAGACCCAGCTGTGCTGAGGGTTGCTCCTGAAGTCTAGCACCTGAGTTATCCTTCACCCTTCAAGAACCTTAGGTACTTCACCCTGGTTATTTATCTGGATACTCGTGTGCTTCGGAAAAGGCCCTGAAGTTTAATTGTCAAACCTGAAACCAGCAGTGGCCTGGGTGAGTGCTGGCAATGGCCAATGCAGGGACATTCCCCAGGCCAGCAACCCCAGCAGCTGCCTGGGGCAATGCAGCAAAGGTGTGAAATCATGGGGGACAAGTGTCAAAATGACTGTTGATCACTAAGCTGCTGTTTCCCATCGCCTTTCACCAAGGCGCGGGTTGAAAATGTCCATCAGTCAGTTCTCAAAGGTGGTGAGGGCTCCCCTGGGCTAGTCCTTGCTCTTGTGAGAAGATGTTGGTGCCAGATGTGACTCCTGGAGGCATCTGGCAGCAGGTAGCAGAAACAGACCTGGCCTGCAGGATGGGAGAGCAGCGCTCGGCAGCCTGACAACTTACACGGAGCATTTCCCACCTACTTTTGTGGGGCTGTGAGTGATGCTCTCAGGTACCAGGTGATGGAGACGTGGGCTTTGTCCCAGGAAAGACCTGGGACTGTTGCACAGCAGCTTCTGTGGCAGATTCAGACAGAATCAGGGCAGGAAGGGAAATCATCCAAAGGATGTTTGACACAGTAGAATTTGTTTTTACCTCTTTCCTTTAAAAAGCAAAGCAATGCAAAGCAAAACAAGCTAGGAAATTACATGCATGCTTTTGGAATGAGACAGGAGCTCAGGGTCATCTGTGTTTATTTCCAACATTTTATCTTGTTTCCGTGTGCACTTTTTCAAAACAAGGCTTTTGGGTTTTCCTTTTCCCTTTCATTTAGCCTGCGTGCCCAGCAGCCTGAGCTCTGAAAGGTAAGCTTGGCACTGAGCTGTCATAAAGAACCCGAAATCACACAGCAAACACATTCCTCTTTCCCTGCCACTGTCACTCTCCTCTCCTCTCCTGTCCACTTTTCCTTTCACCATGTATGGTCCTGGAAAAGAACAAGGATGCAAACACAGCCTGCGTTATCTGGGAGCACTCTGATGAACCTCGAAGTTGAATGACAGTGTCTTCTTGTGATCAAAACAAGCATTGACCCGGCAGCCCAGCTGGCATCCCAACGCCATGCTGTGGACCAGGGCAGGCATCTTCCTCCCTGCATCCCAACACTATGCTGGAAACAAGGGCTGGCATCCCCCTCCCTGCATCCCAACACCGTGCCGGGGAACCAGGGTT
The DNA here is from genome assembly GCA_002844005.1 of Limosa lapponica baueri. NCBI lineage: Eukaryota > Metazoa > Chordata > Aves > Charadriiformes > Scolopacidae > Limosa > Limosa lapponica. The sequence goes on along the minus strand of KZ507070.1, from coordinate 65,967 downwards.
GGCATCCTCCTCCCTGCACCAGCCTCCGAATCTGATGGAGACGGTCTCTCTAAGCCACCACACTGGAGGTCAATGATTCAGCCCATACCTCCTCCAAATCAAGCAGCACATCTTAGGTGGGATCTGGACCATCAGAGCTTTGAGGAGGCTTTGTTTTCCATCTCAGGCCTGGCAGCTGCTGGATGTTTCTCCTGCAGTCCTCACTGTTACGGCTCCCTCCCTGAGAAGGCAGTTTGGAAGGAAAAAGAGTTGGGTGTTATTGAAATTTTACTTTTTTTTCAGCAGAAAGAAGGGAAATTTATGTTATATGTGGGGTTTTTTTCTTTATTATTTTTCTGAAATGAAATGGAGTTTTTTGATATATTGAATATATTTAATATTCAAATGCTGAGAATTTGCAGGACAGAGCAGACAGAGACTGCCTCTTGCGATAAGAGACATTATTACTGTTGTGAAGAATTCCTTTAAGATTCCATCTTAATCGTTCTGCTATTGAAATGGAAGAATAAAGTAATAAAATTAGATGTTTTGAAAAGACTTGATTAAAAAAGTAATTATCCTGCCAGCTCGCGGGTTCCCACATCCTGTCAGGTTCCTCCAGCTCAGCCCCTCTCCTCTCCGAGCCCCTCCCCGGCTCCCCATGGGGACAACAACCCCTTTGTGGCCAGGCGTCTCTGACCCACATCCTCTTCTTCCCTCTTTCCTCTGGACATCCTTTGGGGCTGTTCTGGGGTGCGACTTCCCTGCTGGTCCTATCCCCCTAACCCAGGCACCCCAAATGCTCTTCTCTCTCCCCAGCTGAGGTCCCCCACCCCAGGTGGCTGCTCCTAGCCAGCACCCTGGGGTGTCCCTGCGCCCAGACCAAGCAGCCCCATGCAGTCCATCCTTCCTTTTCTGCTGAAGGCTCAGGAGCACACTGCAGGTCTGGATGCCCACTGGAGACCACGCATGGGAGCACCAAGCCCATGGGGCTGGGATTTGGCTGCCTCGGGGAGCCCCACAGACCCCCCTCGTGCAGGGCTGCTCCTGGGCACCGCAGCAATGCTGTGGTCTTGGCTCAGGACATCGTGCTGGAGGGAAAGGCACAGCTTCCTCCCAGCAGCCTCAATTCCTGCTCTTGTGGCTTCAGTGGTGCACACGAGAGTGCTCAGCAACCCCCCGAGGTCTGGGGCACACTGGGAGCAACCCCCACATCTCCTTTGAAAGTGCTTTCTGTCAACATGCATCATTTCTGCCAGCAGCTTTGTGGGGTGTCAGCCTGGGGCTGGGCTCCCCCTGCACCCTGGGCTCCCCAAAGCCTACGGGAGGTCCTGGCCCTGCACATCTCCGGCCAGGAGAGATGGAGGATGCAGGATGATGGCCCCTGCCTGGGAGCACCCTCCCTGTGCATGGGACGGGTGTGGGGTCTGCCCAAGCACTGGCCATGCTGGAGGGATAGATTTTGCCAAGGAGGAGAGGAGGGATGGCTGCATGCAGAGCTGTGCTGGGCCTCCCAGGCCCTCACAGCTGTAATTGCGGAGCTCGTTCATTCTGCATTTCTAATGGGGAAACACAGATGGTGACAGCTGAGCACAAAATGCATCTATTAAAATCTGCTGCTGATTGTTCCTCATAATGGGCTTTGGGTTTTTTGAAATATGCTGCAGAGAATACACGTCCTCATTTGGGCATGTAGCAGGTTACGGGAGACTTGTGCCTGTGTTTATCTTTGTCTGTTGCCCATCGCTTGACATTTTCTGGCCATTATTTATTATTTTAATAGAATAACTAGGGATCCATCTCTGCTGGGTTCTAGGCAGGTACCAAACAGGAGATAGAGATGGCCTGGCTGAATAAGTTCTTCAGTTGGAGTCATGAGGCCACCCAAGGAGGATGCCCTTCCCAAGAGAAGGGCTAGCTGTACTCCAAGGCTACCCTTCAAATGACTGGAGGCTCTGGAAGCAAGGCAGTGGGGTAACATGGAAGAAAATCATGCAATGAAGAAGGCATTCAGCAGCAGAGAAAACCTCCTACTGAAGTCCTCAAATACCTCAAGAAGGAAGAGTGAGATAAGAATGCTCACTAGGCCTGAAAAATTGGGGTGAGGTTTTCTGCTGGACATCCTGAATGCAAGGCCATTTAGTTTAGTGGATACTCTTGAGAAGAGCAGCTTTGCCCATCTCTGCATGAGCTTCCCACATGTGAAGCTGTTTGCCTTCAGCTGCAAGGGCCTGATCTCCTCTTTAGTCAATTCAAGAAGAAGTGGAAAGGTATTTGGGCATGGAGAGATTTGAGGAAGACAGAAGTGTCCATGAGACCAGCCTCATGTTAGCCAAGCCAGGCTCCTCCTCCTGGGGTGGAATAGACCTTTGTGCTAATACTCACAGCTTTCTGCCTGGAGAGCCCAGGAGGGTGGGAAGGAGAGGAGGGACAGTGACAGCCGCAGCGGGGCTCTGAATCCTGCTGAGCACAACAGGCTGCTGAAGGCATGAAGGGCATGAGGTGCCATCTAACCCAAGCTTGGGAATCCAGCTCAGAGCTATTTACCAGCGATGCCCTTCCACCGTCCACCACCTGCAGATCAGAGGACCTGTGAGACCAGTGGATCCATGGGGTGATCAGAGGGGAAACCTCACAGATGTGGTGAAAATCTGCTGCCAAATCCAGACATCTCCACTTGTGCCCAGAGCAGGGAGGATGCCGGGCTCCCCACTGCCAGACTGAGGTGACTCCATGTCCCGGACACGCTGCTTGCTCCAGCAGCCCTTCCTGGTACTGATAGCCATGCAACCCCATCCCAGGGCTTGGCTGACCCATCCAGCTCTGCCCACCACCTCGCTGCTTGGGACCTGCCTGCACTGCTCACGCTCTGCTCTCTTGCCATGAAAAGTCACCGCTTTGCCGAAGGAAATTTCCGAGCTGGCAAGATTTCTCCCAAGTCAGAGACTCAGCGAAGCTCCCACCACTCTGGCAATGACCTTATAATTAAGCAGTGTAGAGGACACTGCTCCCAGCCGGCTCCCTGAGTGCTTATATTTCAGTTTGGGCTACATCCAGCTCTAGTAAATCCATTAATTACACTTCATACAGTGGCATTTACTGACAAACAAAAGATTTCATTAAGTCCGTCAACTTCCTAAAGCACAGTAAGACCTCGGACAAGCTCCCCTGAGCCCTGGCCCCAGTTATTTAAGTACCAGTGCTGTGCCTCCTCGTTACACACACGCCTCACCTGCAGGGAGGAATTAGCCAAAGATCTTTTCTCTTATCTCCACTCTGCTGCTTGTTCTCGGGCAGGGAGAAGCGGGGCTGCAGAAGGCAGGACTGGCTCCATCCCTGCCGGCCGTGCAGTCTTGCTTTTGTTCTGTGCAGGGACACATGAGCCAGCTCACTTCCAGGGAAAGAGAGGAGATGCATTAAATTTTCATGAAAACAAGCCAGCGACAAAGGCAGAACATGAGCTCTTCCCACCGCAGAAGCTCAGGAGGACTCTCCAGGCACCAACCTCACAGCACAGGGACCAGCCGCTGACACAAGGTAGGGCAGCCTCTTAAAGAGGCTCTGCTCTGTTCTCCAGGGGATGTCCGTATGTCCATGGCACCTCCACATGTATTCTCTGAAATCTTCCTTTGTTCCATCAGCATGTGACTTTGACCTTCAGAATACAGGTGGGCAGTGCAGAGGTGAGATAGCTGGAAAGAATGGGGACTCAGCTCCAGGGCAAGTTTGGGTGTAGACTCCCTAGCTCTTTAGGGTTGCACTGGAGGATGTGACCTCCACAGTTAGGGATGCTGGTGCTCTCTCCATCGGAGGGTTCATGTGGATCCTCCCTGCATTGGCTCTGGCAGCCCTTGGCGAGCACAAGCAGTGATCGTGGCCATGCTCATCCTTCACTACTTACCTGGTGGCCATGCTGTGCCCTGGCAGCCAAGAAAGCACCGAGCTGGAGGAGAGGAGACTGGAGTAAGATTTAGTGACTGCTTCCAACACAATTGTCTTCAAGCATCATTTGTGTATTTCTTTGGTGTCAGGACTGCAGTTATCTCCCAAAGCAGGGCTGCTGCACTGCCTGGCCAAGTCTCACGTGCTCTCAGCCACAGGGCCTTGAGAGACATGGGGTGAGCCACAATTACATGCTGTCACCACCCCTTGGCCACCACCAATCATGGCTCGAACACTGATGGGTGGGAGAGTGCATAGCAAAGGTTTATCTGTAAGTCCTTCTTTCAGGCCCCTGGTAGCTTCAGGGGGTCCATTTCAAGCTTTTCTCCACAAGCAGAAGGACAGTTCTGGAAACCACCAAGCTGGGACTAAAGCCCAGGAGTCTTGGAAACTTGCTGGCATCACTCATTGCTCCAGCAGGCTCAAGGACTGGGAGTCCTCCCCAGCTCCTGTCCTGATCATACCTGCAGATCATGTGTTGAGAGGAGAGGATCTGCATCCTCTCCTCCACTCAAACCCATGATCAGACTGGGAATGGACGTCTGACTCCCCGTCTGATGCTCTGGGTACACTTTCCTGTGGATATCTTTAACATCTTGTATGGTGGCCGCTCACCCAGAAAAGCATCACTGGTGAGACTTTCATGATTTCTACATTGGTGTTTGGCTTGAGGAGCAAACACTATTTCCTCTGCTCCTCCTACAAAGCAGTGACCTGCTCCAGGTGGTTAAACAGCTTCCCAAGGCTTCCTTGGCACAGGAACAGCTGGAAGCAAGATGTTAGAGCAAAGTATCTATGGTTTGTCTGCCATCTGCTGAGCCCAGGAGAGATGCCCTGGGGTTACCACCACCCTGCAACTACCTGATGGGGGTATTAGAGGCAGAAATGTTCTCACCTAAGTTGCCTACCTACCAGTCTCCAGGCTGAAAGAGACTTTGTGTCGTGCAATGATGGTTAGATAAGATTCTCTCCTCTCCAGGCTTTACCTGAGTTGCCTCCAAACCTGGACACAGAGGATAGATTTTCCCACATCTTCCTCAGTAGGATGTCAGTGAGCAGATTGTGAGGCTGATGAGCAGCACAAAGTCTACAAGAGCAGGTTGCAATCAAATGGAGCTTGACACAATGTGGAGGCCATTTTCCAGGATGAGCTCCTTGCCTAAAGCCTGTCCTCTCCTCTGCTTCACCCCAGAGGCTGTACTGCCCTCAACTCTAATTATCTAAGTGGAGACACTGTGCAGGGAGAGGAGAGGTAATGGGGTGTAGAGCACAAATACCTGTTGAGCATTTGGTCTGAGCGGCCTGTGTTTGAAGCAGCTTCCACAGCAGCTTTGAACAGCCAACAGTTACCTTCAGACTCTTCAGTTCAGAGCAATTTTCCACCTTCAGCCATTGCCCTGCAGGGCTTCTGTCTCTGCTCCCCTTCTGCCTCCCATCACCTTCCCAGGGGTCCTACCACACTCATGTTAACCCTGACCCTGCAACAACCCATCCAAGCAGAATTCATCCCACATCTTCTTGGCTTCACTTCTTGCCTTTCTCAGGGAGGGCTGGACCATCGTGCTGCTCGCCTGTGTCCTGCAAAGGTCCATTGGTTGGGAAGATGGCACAAGCCCTACTCAGGACAACCAGGGACCTCTCCCTGCAACCGAAAGCCACGAGTCTCTGGCTCTCGATAGCTGCTGTATCGAGTATTATTTCTGGCAGGCCACTAGCGCTTAAATGACAGATACATTAGCTGAGTCAATGCTGGGGATGTAAATGTGCAGCTGGCAGAGCTGGTGTTTAAGCAATAAGACATGACAGCGGCTGGGTTTTGAAGTGATTAGCGCCTGTCTCAGGCACGTGGAGAGGCAGGAGGCGGAAGGTCAAGTGACTCGAAGCGCTCGCGGAGCACAGTAATCATTGCAGTGGGCACTCGAGAGCCCCGAGCTGTCGGGAGCGCGGCCACGGTGCCTGGCCAGACTCGAGTGCTTTCTGAGCATCCTTCACCCGGAGGTGACCTTGCCCATGGCCAGGCAAACTGAAGTGGTAGATGTGACCGGAGCTTGTTCAGTGTTACTTGTACTGTGAGGACTCGGTTGGGCTGTACAGCCCTCTGTGGCACTGCTGTCCCCTTGCTGCCACAGCGGCAGGTATCTGTGGGTCCTGTGTGCCGTGCTCCCTCCATCCCATCTGCTGCCACAGTACAGAGACTGGCTGGAGGCAGGTAGTGTACAAATTATCCCATCCCATTATTCCATCCCCATGGGATACATCCCAACTGGTCTCCTCCTCTTCTTTCCCAGATAGGAATCCTGGCCTCAATCCTGATTTTTCAGATTCAACATCCCCACCACAGCCTTGGCATCGGGATGGCAGTGAGATTCCTCATTGACCAACCTACTCCATGAGGCGGCTCTGAGCTCAGCATCAGGCAGCAGGAGACAGCAGAAGGGACATCCCAGCCCCTCGCTGTAGCCCCTGCAGTACCACACTGCTTTAGCACTTCATTCTTCTCCTTTCTCCACTCAGCACATGAGAGTTTTCCCACCCACTTGACTTTCTTGCTGCCTTTTTCTGAGCCTGGAGGTGGTCTTGTGCCCCGGCTGAGGGGCAGAACTTACCCAGACCCGGGGCAGGATCAAAGGCAGCAGCTGAACAGCCAGGTCACAGCAGGACTTGAGCTCAAGGGGCTGCAGGTCAAGGGGCTGCAGGCTGCTCTTTTGCTGCTGGGTATTTCTTACCCATTGCTAACTTGTTTAATGAGAGCGGAGTTGTATAAGAGGGATTTTAATCCCTCCCATAAAGAGATATTAAGTTAATATAAGCCCAAGAGGCAGGTAGATGTTCCCTAGAAGTGGGGACCACCCAATTTATTGCACAGAGTGAAGCAAGTCTGGTGACCTCCCTCTCTCCTGCACTTGTTTTCTCCTGCCATGAGAGGTGCTTAATGGGGTGGAATCAGCACCTCCACGAGGTCTGCAAGGGTGTCACACCACAGTCTTGGCTCCACTGGGGCAGCCCCTGTGCAGCTGAGAAAGGTGTAAGTGCCGGTGAAGGAGGAAATCTGCTGGCAAGGGAGGATGTCAGGTAGCTGAGAGTTATCCTCCAGGGTCTTCTTACATCAAGGACGGTCCCATGGCAGAGAGGATCCTGTAACACAAGGAGATGCAAGTGTTGATATTGGGAAATGGGATTATTAAACACACAGAGTGGTCCATGGTATCAGACAGGACTCTGCGAGCATTTGTCTGCTGGGAACAAAGGGAGAAAACTTCAGGGGAGATCCAGATAAATTACTGGCACAGTCCTGGGGACAGTTGGCAGCTGAGGTCCGTATTGATACCAGCGATGCAGGCAAGAATAAGAGGGCTGTGCGAGAGGTGTGGTTGTGCCACACCTGAGGTCTGAGGGACAGGCAGGAATCAGGAGGCTTGGTGTGAAGATGAGATGATGGTAGAAAGAGGATAGATTTGGCAGAGGTAGGAGCTGAGGATCCAGGACAAGGAGGGTTGTTCTGCGCCTTAGACATGGCAGAGCCAGTGTGACAGTTAGCATGGCCATAGGGGTCCTAGGGACATATTTAGGCTGGGGACTGGGGACAGCTGGCAGGTGAGGAAGAGCATCTGGTTGAGGTGACCTGTTCAGCTCGGTGGACATAGCTCAATGCACCTCCGAAAGCGCCAGTGGGACGTGAGCACAACAGTTACCACAAATGAAGGTGACAAATGAGGCTATGTGTGATCCAGATGACCAACAGCATCAGCATGAAGCGGCAGAGCCATAGCAAAACTTCCATGAGCTCCTACGCCAACATCAGAGGTCGAAGGGACCTAGGCTGCTTGGCATCAACACTGATCCCAACTCAGTGAGCATCGAGCAGTCCTGGTGGAGGGAGGACAATCCATGAAGCGCAGTGTCGCTGCGTTCCTGGCATTATGGGAACGAGGGAGCAGGACGGCGGGAGGGTGACAGGGCATGTGATATGATAAACAAGAGGAGCATTACAACGCTAGGTGGAAAGAGGAGCCCTAGGGAATCCCTGTCGGTGGAAAACCCAAGGACTAATAATAAAAACGTGCTACAGGACGGTACTATGCTGACGACAGGGGTGAGGAAACATGAAGTGGGATGAGCAAAGCTGCAAATTTAGGCCAGGTAGCAATGGTGGGAAATGTCAGCTACCCACACTCAGGCCAGGTCGGTGCCTCATTGGGCCCAGATGAAGAGATTGCACCTTTGGATGTGAGAGAAGCTGCGTCCTGGAGTGATCAGCCTTACAACCCGCGAGGAGCGATGCTGGCTTGATTTAGTCTTGATTCAGAAGTTACCAGTGGGGAATCCCCTCTGCTCGGTCAGCTTGGCATGGTGACATGGGTGGCAAGCCCTGCTACGTGGATGTTTGGCTTCCAGAAGACAACTACAGAAAAAATGAGGCAAAAGGACAAAGGAGCAGTGCAGAGAGCAAGAAGCTGCAGGGCAGCTCAAGGGGAATTCAATAAAGCCGGTGGGAGATTGCTTTAAAAACAGAGTCAGAGAAAGCACCGCTTTTCCCGGCAGACTTTTGGAGCTGCCGGCCCCAAGGAGGCGGTAGGGGCAGGTGGTATCAGCAGGGTCAAAAAGGGCTGATGTTAATTCGTGGACAACAAGTCGCTGAATGGATGAACAAGACAGGGCGATGTCGCTAACGTCCCTCTAACATCCCTAACTCAGCAGCTGCCAGGGCCAGCCTGGATGCTCCAGCCGTCGGCTGCTCCTAAAGAACAACGGAACCACTCAGGGTGGTCCCTCACCCTGTCTCCTGGCCTTTTGCACAGCCCTTTTCTTTGCAGAAAGTATTTAGGATTTTAACCAAAAACGTGTTGGTTTTTTTTTTTTTTTGACGTGCGGTCAGAATCAATTATTTTTGTTGTTGCTTTTCTCTCTGCAGCTTAAAAATATCTTCAGAGAAAGCAAATAAGCCTGAGCAGGTTTGTCAAATCCTTCATGTGACGAAAAAATCAGTTGCCTACCAGGTTTATGGCAAACAGAGCCAAATAATGGTCGAATACCCTCCTGGTAAGAATGGGGATGGCTGCACAGAGTTGCACGAAGTGCCCTAGATGCAGAATTGTAACCTAATCTCAGCTGTCAAAATCCAAAACAAAACGGCAAAGGAAAAGCAAAGCCCTCCCCTCCCCTGGACACCCTCCGCTTCCACCTACGTCACCGAGAGCCTCATTAGCCTCACAGATTTCCAAGGTGCTCATTAAAACCTCCGCCGCTCCCGCGGGAGGCAGAGGTCCACCCACCGGTGCATGGTGACACGGGTGGCTGTGGGCACCCCGTGCCACCTGGGACGTTCCCCCCTGATCCCAGTATAAACCAGGAATAACCCACTCGTGTATTTATCTAATGAGGAAAAATGCTTTCCCCTGTGCTGCAGCTCCTGCCCTGGCAGATCCGTCCTGGCACTTCGTCCCTTCTCGCCGCTCTTCCTCCTCTTCCTCCCTGTGACAGTGGAAGCTGCAGCAGTAACGAAGCCTCCATCCTTCAGCCCCAGCCTTCACATTGCCGGCTTATAAGGCTCTGACAGTAAAAAATGGTCTTTTATGTGCTGCAGAAGTTCATAACGTTCCAGTGTTGATAGGGATAGAGTGCAAAAGAAATAAAATCAATAAAATATTCAAAGCTTTCACATTATAAGCTCGAGCAAAACTTTTTACCAAATGTTTACTGTATAATAAATTCTATTAAAAAGCCCGAGCTCGCATGGTGAAGAGGGGTGGAACGTTGTCACTTTAATTGCAATGGCATAAATATTTGATATTCAGTAAATTAGATCTGTAGCTCTGAAAACATTCTTGCAAATGGATTTTTACCTGTAGCACAGTGCCATTAGCAGGAGAAAGTCAACACAGCCCCAGGGCCTGTAATTAACTCAACCCAAGCAGAACTAAACATTTTTGACAGTTTTCCTGGTCTGGAATTAACTGTCATAGCAGAGAATGAAAGGAAGTGCATTGTCACATTATGTTTACGTAAAGTCTGTAAAATGCTGTGTTTTGTATTTTTGTTTTGTTAAGTCTGGGTTTCATGCCCCATTATTTTTTTCATCATTAGAGACAAGCTTAAAAACAACTAATGATGTATTTTATATCCTCAGACTAGTATCGAAACTGTCTGAAAAAAAAAGGGGGAAGACATTAGCCCTGTAATTCATTTTTTTTTTTATATTTTTTTTTCTCTATAATGAAGCATGGTACACTGTGTGCTGGTATAAATCATAATGCTGTGACATTTGAAGACATTAGAAACTCTGTTTTTCCTATCAGATTCAAGGTTCTCAGATAATAAGCAGTTGTCTAGCCCATGTCTGTCTATTTTATTGGGGCTGAGGGAAGGCGTTATGTATAGTTTTTTCCTCCTTTTCTTTCCTTTTTCTTTTTTTTTTTTCCTTTTCTGTATTTACAAAAATAACTGTCACTCTACTGAAATGCAAACCCTTGAGGGCAAATCTACTTAATGCTTCCCTGAAAGCTACTTATTGTCCAGTAGCTCAGAGAAAATCTGTACAACAGTAATTGAAGGGATGTGTTGAGCTTTCTGACATTTTGTCCTAGAAATTATCTTACCTGAAAAAGAAAGGGGTATTTAGCAAGAGAGCTCCCGTGCAATTTGGAAATGTAAGAATACTCATAAACAAGCTGATTAAAATAGACACGGTTTGCTACATCGATAGTAATAACTTGGGCAAATGCGATAGCTTACATTAAAAAGGGAAAAACCAGCCTGTTTGGATGGCAAATATATGTCTTTTGCTGAAAGCAGGGATTGTGTTATAATCTTGTCTCTTACTTGACATATTGAGAAGACAAGCAAATAAGGAAACAAAAATGTCAAGATTTTTTTTTTTTTCCCGAAGATTGCCAGATAGGGAGAAAAAAATCAAGGCAAAATTAACACCGCTCTTGGATGCTGTCTGCGCTGCTCTGCCTTGATGCTCACCTAAATTAAAAGCTTTTATTTTGAATTTCTGAGTATCTCAGGGAAAGAAGAGAAACCCCTCTTTTCCCAAGATACATCATGCAAGAGATGACCTCAGCTAGATGTAATTTTTATTTTGCATTCCATTTCAGCATAGAAGTCCCTCTTGTTTTGCTACACTGGTGCCAGTTGCAGAAGGGTTTTTAATGGTTTCTAATCAGCGTGCAGTTGCCTGTTAACTTCAGTCTCCTATTATGGCAGTTTCCACATCTTTATCCCTATCCAGAAACACTTCTTTGATGAGCGCACAACATTTTCATTAAGAGAGAGAGAGAGAAAAAAAGCAAGGAAGGGCAGGAAAGCAGCCTCGCGAAGAGGGGAATCTGCGAGAACCCCCTTATGCCGGGAGCTTTCTAATCACAACAGGAAAGGGACCCTAGCGCTGGGAGAATAAACAAGCCAGAGCAGATGTGGGTTTAACTGCTCTTGACAATCAGAGGCTCAGTTTCAAGTGACTTCATTCAGGTTAGAAATTGCAGCCTCTGCGATGA
>KZ507070.1:35268-47836 GCA_002844005.1 Limosa lapponica baueri | reverse complement strand
GACATTATCATTTTGAAGACTCATTTATTTCAGCATACGCTGCACGTTATATAAGAGCCAGGCTTATTTTAGCTCTTGATTTGTTGTCATCTTGTTTTTCAATGCACCATACATTGGTAAGAACAAAACTTGCTCTGCACCCTGCCCAGGACACTTTTTTCAAGCTTTTCAGAGCATGTAACAGAATAATCAAAAGGTAGAAAGTAGTGAGCTATGAACAAAATCTGTATCTTCTCCAACACGAGGGTTATCTCAGCAGTAAAGTCACAGATGTTGCGGTGAAGTGCAAGGCACAGCTGGGCAAGTGCTGGGAGGCGACACAGGCAGGTCTGGCTGAGCATTTGGGCATCCCAGACCTTTTGGGACTGCTCTCAGGACACACGTCATGTTCCTATTATATTTTTAGGTTCTTAATATGCTTAGCTTGCAAAATACGAGTCTTCTGGCTGAGGTGGAGGCATGGTGTTTGTGTTTTCTGGGCTAGTTTTAGCCTTTCTGCTTTTGACTAGTCTGGGAAAGAGATTTTGGATGGTGTGAGACATATCTTACATAATTCTAGAGAGGTCCTTTTGAAGCTTCAGTTACCAATGTTTTATATCAGATTACTTCACGTATGGTTGATTAAGTCCTGCGTTTACTGAGTAAACAATAAATAATATAGGAATGAGCAGGGATTTCTAAGTCTCTGAATTTAATTTATTAAATAGCTCCTGGGACCAGCCTCTGTCCATGGCTCAATGTCTGGGCAAAGAGATTTCAAAGCTGCAGTAGGTTCCAGAAGGCTGAAATGTTTCAATTCATCCATGATGTGATGAGGGTCCCAAATGAGCAGTGGACATGGGTGGTCATCCTGTGGCATGTGTGAGACCAGCCAAGGACCTGCTCTGCTGCCTGTGAGCACCACTGGCCATATGAGCACATGCCCCTTTTCAGTTTATAGGGTATTGCATCACTCTGGGGATCTCATTGGGATGTCAAAGCCTTTGCATTGATCATGGTGGCCTTCTGGATCTGGCCTCTGTCATCCCAGCATGGGATAATGTCCATTATTTCCCCTGCCTTTTTTCTCAAAGGTTCCCAAAGTGTTTTTGGGACTTCATTGGCAGCTGTATCAAAGGTGGCCAAAATCACTGCTGCAGGGTGGTTCAATGCCTGCAGGCATTTAAGTTGACTGGCTTTCTGATGGCTTTCACAAGGAAAGGCATGGAGGAGGCCGAGTGAGGTTACTGGAGGTGGAGCTGATCCAGGACACAGGGTGCCCCGTGGCAAACTCTAGCATCAGCTCAAAGAGCTCTAAGTTTGGGTTGGCATCTTAATCCCTGCTCAGGCTGCCGTCTGAGGGTGAAGAGCTACAGTTCTAAGCCCTTCACCATCACGTAGGTGTGCCTGAACATCTCCTGAGCCAGTACTGATCCAGCTCAGTTCCTCTTAACACATGAGAGCAGAGAAACCCTCAGATCATGGTCACTGCAGCATCTCCTAAATATTCTCACCAATGACCTAGATGAGGAAATGTTACAGTTTGGAGGTTTATTCCTTTATTTCTACTTGCCCTACATTTATTTATTTTTATCTGGAAGCAAGAGGGAGAGGCTGACCTGCCCATGCAGAGGAGGAAGAGACCTTTGGGGAGCAGTAGGTAGCGCTCTGAGTGGGCTGGGGGCCGTGACAGCCTGGGCAGGGTGGCAGAGACCTCCTGGGTGAGGTGTGCACCTCAGCTTTGGGCACAAACTTTGCGTGTGAGCTTACGATGTCCCCATTAAAGTCTTCTCTGGGCAACTCCAGCCACCCACATTTCCTCGTGATGGGGTGGTTCGTTCAGAGCGGGGTTTCCCGAGCGAGAGGGGTGGCTGCTGAGAGCAGAGGGGGCCCCTTCAACCAGGATGCCTTTCTGTGGTTCAGGTAATATGAACGATATCAAACCAAATCTGACATAACTACTCTAATCCACCTCATGCACAGCCTGATTTGGGGCAGACAATGCACTAGCTAAGACCTGGGATATAAGAGCAGTACCTCCAGCAACCCTCAACCCCTCAAAGCACCCACGAATAAATCAATAAGGGTCGGGTTAATAGGGGAATGGTGAGACCATGCGTTCCACCTGGGTGAGCAGGACTTTGAGTGAAATGAGAAATCAAACATTTCTTCAGCAATCTTCGCCAGGCTCCTTCCCTTTCCGTTATCATTATCGGTATTGATTTTTTACACAGTATTCAAGGTTAAGCAAACTGTCGCTGCAGTTCAGCCTTGCTGGGTTAGGTGTGAAGGAGGCAGGCCTGGAGACAGACCTCCACAAGGTGGAGGTACGCAGGAGTACGGCAAACTCCCTGTGCTCGGAGATCGGCTCCCTTCAGTCCTTTGTGTCCCCTCTATGTTGGCAGCATCTTGACCCTGAAAGTCAGACCTTTTCCTCCCTTTGCAGCTTTTGATTCAAAATCCTGCCCTCCACTCCAGCCGTGTCTTTGGAGAAGTTTGACTCCAGATCAGAAACGCTCTGGCTGAGGCTCTTGGTATCTTTAATCTTTAGTCCTTCCCTCTTCCCATGCAGAGCTGGGACCTGCTCTCCAGAGACGCTCCAAGACAGAGACGTGTCCCCATCAAAGGGCACCTCACCAAGGCAAGCAACCAAAACGCCCAAAAGCTGAAATCTGCAACTCCCCTGAAATCAATCGCTCCCTCTAAAAATTGTATTCTGCCTTTTTTGTCAGAAAACCTTCCTGAACCACTAGTCCCTTGCTAATTTTTACCATATCCATGTAGTTTTTACCATATCCATGTAGTTATCCCCAGAGCAAGGCAAGGACTTCACCCTGCAGTCAAGACTGTCCATCTGTGGAATAAAGGATACAGAAGTTTCATTTCATTTTATGTTATAGTATTTAAAAGAGAGGTGATAGATAGGAAAAAATGGATTGACTATGTAGAAAAATAAAAGTACCAAGGAGGAAGAAAATACACAGGGATGGGGATAGGAGAAGATCTACAAGGGAAGAAACTGGATGGAGCAGGATTGGGAAGGAAGAAGGACCAAACCCTGCTCCTCAGTGCATGAGAAATCTGGACCACAGTCACGGGGAATGTATGGAAGTAACATCAGCCTCCTTGTTCCGCACTCATGTCTGGGGATATTTTCCAGCAAATTTTGTCCCAGAATGGTAGAAATTAAATGCAATTTTTTGCTCTGCCTCTCAGGAAACAGCAGGGATATGTCAGTGTAGGAGGGAGCTTTGAGAGGTATGTGAGAAGGAGCAGGGGGCTCACAGGCTTGGTGTGCTCACACTTTGAATGGGTCTGCTTCTCTCTGGTGGGGGATGCAGAGCATTTAATGAAGAATTAAATCAGGCTGTAAAAAGGGCTGGAACCCTTCTTGCTCCTGCTGGCATCAATGGGAGGTCTGGGTGTTCGACACTTTTGAAAGCTGGAAGAAATGGTCCTGAAGTGCCTTCCGGGAGCCTAACTCCAGGGTGAAGGTTTCCCTGGTGGAAAGCCCAGAGTCGAGCTCCACAGTTGGTCTCCACTGGCATTGCTTTTCCAGTAGGGAAGGAGCCTTTTGTGGCTGTGACGTGGTGGGCTGGGAGCTGAAGGACATCGGCTTCTTCCAGTTGATTGTCTGTGGGATGGATGGAAATTGCAGAAATGAGCCCACAGGGCTGGGCTGGAGCAAACTTCTTTTACTCTTGTTCACCACAAGGGCTCAAAATGAGCCGTATGGCAGGGGAAGCAACATCGGACACCATTCCCCAGCCGTGGACACAGCAGGGACTGCAGCCCCCACACTGCCCCGTTCACCAGCCAAGACCCCAAAAGGGATAGGGAACCCAGACACATCCCAAGTGCTTGCCCATCTCTACACCAAATGCTCTATTATTATTAATGATCGTAATGATAATTCAGCCTGTTGTTATTGTTACTGTTCCTCGGGCAGAAAAAAAAAAGAAAAAGAGCTCGCAAACCTGGATATAGTTATGAAATTTTCTTTGGGCCTCTGTAAAACATTTCCAAGTAATTATACAAAGAGTAGAGTTGAAAAGGAGCTGCGCACAATTGTCATAAAATGTAATTAATTTTGAGTAATTCACAATGGAGAAAAAGTGCTGTAGAGAGTAAATTGGACAGGAGACTTCTGTGCCGGGGAGATGAGGTTTTGAAAGGCTGCTGACTAATACAGCACTGACCTGAAAGCAAATCCTTACATTCATGCTGGACCGGCTGTTTCCATGACAACAGTTGTTATTAGTAACTGAAAATGTATTGCTGTTACGAGTGGCAGCATATTTTTTTCAGTTGAATTCAAGAGCAGCTGGGTACTTTACTCATGAAGATAAAGTGCTCAGATCGCTACAACACTAATGTTATGTGCTGCACCTCTCATAATACGAACCTTATACTTACACATGATACAAAGAGATGTGTGGATTGCTTTAGGGAAAAGACCTCAGAAGGCATAGCGTAAATGGCAACTTGTATCAAAGAAATCAAAAGAAAATAACCATGGTCATCACTGTGCTTTAAATTAACTCTTTAGCGAAATTCCCCAGGGACTCAGGCTGACTGGAGTGTTCAAGTAACAGGTAAATCCTGTTAGGAGCTGAGCGAGCCAGCCTGACATCCCGAGATGTGATGCCTGCCTCCTGAGAGGCACTGGGGACACCTTACCCTTTAAATTAAGCTACTTCTCATGCACTACCCCATCTTGGTCCCATCCCTGGAGCAGCAATTTTTATGATCTTTGAGGAAACAAACTTGGAGAGAACAGCTCTCGACCTGTGCCATGCCACTGACTTTAGTAGCATCCCTTTGATTTTTCCTGCTGAAGAACAAGGCCACACGTCAAAGGGCTCGGAGCTGAGCCAGTGCTACCTCCCTCCAGGTGAGATGGTCGTCCCTGTTGTTCTGGCCCCCTCTCCAACCACCACTCCCCAAAAGTGACCAAAACGACGTGGTCAGACACCGATTTCAGCTGAACCAGTTTAAGCTCTGCCAAGTTTGACTGTGGCTGTTGGACTGGTATATATTTCAGATGTCCCTTTCTGGGTCCCGGGAAGGGAGTGTAAATCTTTGCACCAGCCTAAGCGAGAGAGGAATGTAGCCCAGGAAAATATCAGTTGCCAAAGTTGCTCATGTAGGCAAAATTACGTACGTCATATCGTATGAATGAGTCTGTGAACCGCAATAACATATTCAGGAAGCAAATAAGTTACAATCCATAATCAAAAAATGTTGCAAATTACATCCTTAATAGATTACATTTATAATCTACTTGAAAGAGATCTTTAGGCACTTAATTGACATATTCCAAGATAGCTATAACATATTGGCTAGTTAGATACCAATTGACATACTTATTAAATATCAATTAGCGCATTCCATAATTTGGTACCTAATTAGCTTGCTATAGCTATTCTATCAAATGCCAATTAAATGCTTGAAATTTCTTACAAGTTGGCTGTACTAAGATAATAATTAAGAATGCATTGCTTAAGTCATTTTTAGTTAATTACATGGCAAACTAATTTTGGCTACACACATTAGACCTTTCAATAAATCCCTCTTTATCAATCAATTGGTATCTAATGAACTCATTATTCTTTTGCTACATCTGAATGAAAGGCTGCTTTGCCATTCTCCCAGTAGTTGTATTTGGATGTATCTCAGCACGGATGTGGAGCTCCGTGTGTCTCCCACCCCAGGGTGTCCTGTAGGGATGTGAAATGCCCCATTGCCAGCCTGGGGAGCAGTCCCTGTCCCCCCATCCATGGAGGCAGGAGCCCTGTGGAGTCTGGGGAGGGGGTGGGTGTGCAGGAGTCACTTTGGTGACCCCCCCTGCACTGCCACTGTTCCAGCCACCTGCAATATGGAGGGATCAGCACCAACCCACCTTGTGGCAGCCCCAAGCAGGGTGCTGTGCGAGTGCCATGGTGCCTGAGAAAGGACTGAGTCGTGATCTTGTGGCAGGAGGGAAGGGCCAGTTGCCTGAGACTTCTCTGTGGTGTAGGAAGTGAGAGAGTGGAGGAGGTTGGAGGTGGTGGAGCTCTTTCAGGTGAGGTGGAAGAAAGGGGCAACATGAACTTGTGCTGATCCAATACAGGGACATGTCTCCCTGAGCTCTTTCTGTCCCCTATGGCAACGGAGCACCACTCAAAAATAAAAATAGCATACTGTGTATTGATGTCTGCTCCCTTTTCCCCAACGGTTATGAGTCAGCTGCCTGATGAGGCTTTTGCCATATGTGGAGCATCTTCTATGTTGGAGGAATTTATTGCACTAAGGTAGGCAAGTTTTACATGTACTTGCAGATGTGATGACCCTCTGGATCCAACATTCTTTATTGAAAGGAACTGTACAGTACCTGTCCCATTCCTGTGCTCACTGTGCTTAGCTTAGCTGTAGGTTCTGCTACCGCTCAACTGTCATCATGTCCTGGGAAACCTTGGGGGGGCTACTGGTTTTCAGGGGCAGGTTGGAAGTTTGGCTATGGACTGCACTGAATATTGAGATTTATGCAGTAAATGGCAACTCATATCACTCCAAGAAGGTGCAAGTGGGTGGCTTTACATAGTCTGAGAAGATACATAGGAGATGTAGCCCATGACTCTGCTTATTGGACCCTCTCTTTGTCTTTCATCTTTGACTGCAAAGAAAAGGACTTTTAGTGCCCAGCATTTTGCCCATAAGTTCTAGCCTTCTTTTTAGTTCCTCTTAACAAATTTAATGAAAGACATGCCAAAAACACCCATATTTCCCATTTTCCAGTTTTTTGCTCACATGGATGTTTGATGTGCACATGCTTAATTTAGCAAAGTGATTTTGATGAAGTGGAGGGGGATTTTTCAAAATGTTATGGGATGTCTGGATTTCCTTTGGGCACTCAGGGAGTGCACTGCCTCCCACTCACCACGAAAACCAGCAGCAGGGTCTGCCCTGCCTGAAAACATGCGTCTGGAGCCGTGCTGGCCATCAGAGATGGCATCTAAATCCCCCCACCAGCCATGAGGAAGCGATGCTGACAATGTTATATGCTGAGTGTACAGGAGGGATGGCTTTGCTCAATGCAGTCACAGTCTGGTTTAATTTCTCGTTACTGTACAGGCTGCCCCGTAGCCACCAGAGAAGGACAATTCATCCACATGATTTTTGTGATCCTGGTGCTCCAGCTGCTTCTGACCACTCAAGCTCAGCACTGAGGAACATCACCTTTCATGTTCTGCATGGCCTTGGGAGCAGCACAGAGAAAGAACATTATTCACCTTAGGGAGAGATTGCGCCAAACATTGAACAAAAAAAACCCCAAACCAGGGAACTCACAATTGCATAGTACCAAATAACCCTGTGTTCCATCCTGTTAGAGAACGTATCTCAGGATGTTGGTGGAGGTGACCTAGGGCACAAGGAAGGGTTGTGCACAAGCCCAGAAGGACTGGAATGAGTTTTCTTCAACACTGGATACAGTCAACCTGGGTTTGCTGCTTCCTCTTGCCCATGGACCAGCTGCCGTTTGCTCTCCACACCAGAGCCCCATCCAAGCAGTGTTTCTGTGCAGTGACAAGACTCGTGTCCCTTCATCCCCGGGCAGAAGCGAAGGGTTGTGTGCTCGTGCTAACAGGGTGGGGAAGAGCAATTCACTGCGTGGGGCTTGACAACTACATTTTTTACATCAAGCAAAGCCAGAAGCTTGAACAAATGCCTTTGTGGTGACAGAATGAAAGGGCTGCACAATTTTTTCTTCGTTTTTGACATAATGAAAAAAGGCTTTTGACAAAATCCATTCTGCCCTTTAAATGAAGTTATTTGTTTGACTAAATGCACTGACTCCATCCAAATTATTTATTAGACTTGCTTGACATAGCAGGCAACCTGGATTCCCATAGGGCTGGGGGCAAGAGGTGGGTTCTGGATTAATCTCATCAACTGATAACAAGGCAAACCTAGTAAAAAGCTGCTTTTTACCTAAAAAAAGAAGGGGGCTGGGTGGGATCCAGCCACTGCACATCTTTCAGGCTTGGCCTGGGACACTCAGGTTGGGCTATTTTCTTCCCACAGGTCCATGACACTGTCAATAAAACTCATCACTGGGTACTTGTACCGCTACGGTTGTCATCATCAGTTTTTCAGAGGTTTCACTAGACCAGGACTCAGGAAAAAAAGGATTGATGCACTGGAAGAAAAATTCCAGCTCATTTCTTAGTGGGTTTAGAAGTAAAGAAGGGAGAAGAAATCTCTGCTGAAGGCAGAGGAAGAGGAGAAACAGAAAGTAAATAATTTGAGAACACACAGTGGAACAGAAAGAAAAATAAGAAAATCAAGAGAAAAGGGCTGTAGAACACAAAAGAGCACAGTTAGCCAGAAGGATGCCCTGGGTGGGTGGGACACGTGAGTCCAGAGAGAAAGCATTTTAGTTGTATTTTAGGCACTAATCACCCAGGTGGTATTGCAAGAACCAAGAAAACCTGAAGAGATGTTGGAGCTGAGGGCACTATGAGCGCATACAGCCAGAGCTCAGCAATAATTTGTGGATCCAGGGTCTTCTGACAAGCCCTTGCTCAATGTATACCCATAGGAGATCTCTGGGATGGGATTCCCCACATCCTGGAACTTCTCACCATGCGCTGAGCCACTTACTGCAAGGCTCATGCTATTTAATGTACACTCCCAGAGCATTTGTCATGTCTGATGTGCCACAGCCTGCTTGGCCAAGGGAGTTCATCAATACTCACTCAATGCACCAGAACAGTAAGAAGGAAAATTGCCAGCCCATAAAGCCTTGGCAAGCACTGGATGACTCATGAGTACATTAAGAGCATGCTGAGACCCCAAGAATGGTTTCGATTCTTACACCTTGGTACAGCAATACAAGTCGGTGAAGTTCTTGCTAAGACTGATGTTTCTTGGTAGGAAGAAAACCATTTAACCTGCATTGCTCCAGAGACGTGTCTGCTGTTCTGAGAAGCCAGCAGCCCCTACTAGAAGCTGTTCTCTTTCTCTGGACTAACAGAAGTGACTCCTGCAGCAAGACAGACCTGCATCTTCATTGCTTTTCTTCTCTTTCTGAAGCTTGAGCAAAGGAGGTCCAGAGAGAGGTGAGTTTTAAAACATACCTAGAGTATCGACTAATAATGTGGACCCAGCTTCAAAGAGCCAATTTTTGGAAGTCATGTACTCAAAAAACTTCAAAACATGTAGAAACTCAGCAAATCAGGGTCAAAATGCCCCAGATCCCCTGTCATTCCTCATTCCCTACTGTGCACCCCTTAGAAAACAAGGGCAGCAATAGAAACATGACATCTTATAGTGGGAGACTTCTGTGTTCTCACAGTATGTTGTTTTTCAGCAGTGTGAAGGAGGGGATTACAGGGAACAAAAGAAGATAGTTATAATTTTCTTTACCTTTAGTTATATTTCATATGTAAATATAGTCACTTAGAGACTTAGAGGAGCAGAGAGCTCACTTCTGGCTCCTCTTGTGCAGCAAGGACCAGAGAGGTCTGGAGCATCCTACAGTCTCCAGAAGGCCCCTCTGCAAGTGACTCATCTGTCACATCTGCTGGAGAATGAGCAGAGCAAAGTCCAGGCCCTGTCTGCATCTTTGCTCTGAAATAATGTGGGACATTTCTGTTAATGCTTGATACTGAGGAAATACAGCCCATGTATGTGAAACTGTACAGAGGGGAGATGTGTCCCCTGGGGCTGTTGGGGAGATGGCTGCGCCTTTAGCCAGGAGAAAAAGCCCTAAGCAAGGCAGGGGAGGTGCAGAAACTTTTATTCAGCATCCTCCACTACAGTTACCCTTGATTATTCACTTTTTCATGTTTGTGCTTCCCCTTTCCCTGTGAAGCTATCTCCTCTCTTCCTCCCTCCTTCTCTCCCTCCCTCCTTCAGGCGATGGTACTTCACTCCACAGGTTTGTAGGGTGGCCATGGCTAGGCATGCTTAAATTGAGCAAGGCTTCCAACTGCCTGACATCTCCTGGCAGAAAAGATACCTGAGACTATAAAAGATGTGATTTCTCCTGGACCTGAGATGATAACATATCACTCACACATGTACGATGCCTGTTCAACCACCGTGTTGATGGCATGTCTTTCCTAGTGTGTGAGACCTTCTGTCGGGTTCTTTATGAGCAGGCAATTAAGATGAATCCAAGTTTTAATAACGATAGTCTGTTCATCTGCCTTTGATCCCTCTGAAGAGAAAATTGGTTCTGTTTTACCTCAAACCAGGACATGAATAAGATAACAAGGAGGACTGGCCAGCCCCAAGCAGAAGTCCTCCCACTGGCACCCTGATGATGATCCCACCAGGGCTCATGGTGGACAGCCCTTCCCACAGCATTTCCTCCTTAACCCGAGGATCAATGAGTTTGTAGTCCTCTAGCTTAGGGATTCATTAATTTAAAACCCCTTTCCTGGTCAAATGCAACCACTCTAGTGCTGTGCAAGACTCTCCCACGCGGCTCTCATCAGGGAGGGAGGGACCCTCCAACACTTTGAACACAGCCATCAAACTGAGTCAGTTTGTCAGAGCTCAACATCAGAAAGGCAGATTTTTCCTAGCAAATTGCCTTCAGCTTCCTGAGCAGAGCAGTGCCTGGAAGGAGGTGGATGACCAGAAAGTGCCAAGGACCCAGACCTAAACATACGGCTTGCCCAAGCAACAAGGCGTTTTGCCTCAGTTTAAGCATCTGAGCCCAAACTGCCAGGTTGCAACTCTTCCCTCTGCTGTTCCATGACTGCTACCCACCACTGGGGCTGCACATACTCTGGTACTTTTTGGTTTGAAATTGTACCCATACCTGCCCAACTTCGGACAGGGTTGGAGAAGCCACAGTGATGAAGGAAGAGGGTGGGCCTTCACCACTGCTATGTGTTCTGCCATCAGACACAGCTGGCCCTGCCCCAGCAATCCCAGCTCTGGCACGCTCCCTCCCAGCACGGCTGGAGGATCCGTGTGGTGTTCAAGTTTTGGTGTTGCCACAGCCAAACCGAAGTCAGTTGTCTGCCTTTTCTTGGGCAAGAGCCCTTCTGGTAGTCTACGTGAGAAAACTGGGCTGGGTGGAGTGATAATTCATCTAGGTGACTCCTCTGTTTAATGTGACTTTTCCATTGACCGAGCATAACTTTTTACCCCTATTTATTTGTGTCCCTCACCGACTTGGCCTGAGCTGGGTCTCTGTCAATGGAAACTACTGACAACTGAAATGCTGACTCTGAGGTTACCGAAACTAAACTAACACAACCAGCCGCTCCTGTACTGTGTGGAGGCAAACAGCCCTCTCCTCTTCTCACTCTTCCCCGTTGCTTGGTGCTTTTGTGGTGCTTCTCGGTTGGGGTTTCACGCCTCGGTGTTAAACAGCTCCTGTACCCCTGCCTGGTGGTGGTGGGTGGCCAGGGCAGGCTGGGATGGTCTCGTTCACTCGCAGGTGACCTTGGAGCTACTTGTTCTTGAAATCAAGGATCGTGCGTCATGGGGAGCGGGACCTTCCATTTACGTAAAGGGAAAATTGAAATCAGTTTGTTTTGCGGCTCTGCAGTTACAGGAATGGGACGGCTCCTCTCTCCCCACCAAAAAATGCAGCCGTGCTGTAGCCTGGTGTCACATTGACTAAACCTGAGAGCAAAAATGCAGAAAAACTGTGGAAATTACCAGGCAGTATGAAACCACCGGAGGAAAAGCGTGCAACTTTTCATATTTGACTTTGGTGTGAGGATCCTGCGTTACGGGAAATATTTGCCATGGTGCTATTAATAAAACCTGCTGAACAAATATCGAGCTACTAAACAGTTATCTTGCACATTAATAATCAGATACAGCATAATATTTAATCTAACCATTCAGTCCGTAACAAGACTAGCTGTTCCTTTGCTTTTAATTACAGCTTTCATTTTAAGCTAACTGTACAAATTGGCAAGATTTATGAAGCATCACTGAACACCATACCTCTGCCTGCCTTGTGGCTCTACAATTAAAATGCTCATTTTTGAACACTAGGTTTGTTTAATCTGCTAAAGAACGCTTGAAGTCATTTGGACAAACATTTTAGCCTCCATTCCTTTCTGAATGAACATGAGTGCATGAGAAATCGAAACCAGTTCAAAGTCACTGTGATGGCTGTGCGGCTTTGTCCAACTCTTAAAGGGCAGGAAAGAGTCCTTCAGTATTTGGCATGTGTTGGGGACGAGGTGGTCATTTGCACTTGTGTTTTGTTGATAAATTTTAGTTTTGGCCCCAAGAGCAAGTCTATTGCTTCTGTAAGCAGGTTATCTCAAATCTACGGGTAGGTAGCTGCACCATGAATAAGAAAACCAAGACAGCACGTTAGTGAGTGGGAAGCAGGACTCCTGTCCAGGCTGTCTGAAGGCTTGAGGTTTCTGTGAGTTGGTGCCGTGCTCATTTGGTTTTGTGTTTTGAAGTCTCTGTTGCTGCAGCACCGCATGAACATGGAATATAGACGTTGTCTTTGCCTTACAAAAGAAATTATTCTCCATGATGAGAAATACTGCTCGTTCTTCTTTAGGAGATTTAGTGATAAAGACTTAGCTCTTCACTGCCCCATGGTGAAAAAAGTTCC
>KZ507070.1:3817-20164 GCA_002844005.1 Limosa lapponica baueri | reverse complement strand
TCCTGCTGCCCCTGCATGTATACAGTGCTCAGGGATCTCTCCCCAGCTCCCAATCCCCAACGTGCTAGGCCAGCACTGAGGGACATCTGAGCATCTCCATCTGCTGCCCCACAGCCGCATCTAGCCATCACTGCCACGTGTGAGGCCAGGGTCATTTCAGGAACCCCACTTATGTAGGTGTGAGTGAAGGGTGATCTCCCATGGGCCAAAACATGGATCAGATTTGGGCTCACAGGCCATTGCTGTTGTGGGAGAGATGAGGCTGTTACTCAGGATTCATGCTTTGGCTCTGACCCACTGTCCTTAGGTGACTGTCAATTCATCATTGGCAAAAAAATTGCACGATAATAGTCCTTTGTGTCTTTGACACACACCTGAGGACAAGAGTGCCTCAGCCTCTCCAGGTGCAGGAAAAATACAACCTCTTCACTCGCCTCTGCCTTTACCAGTTGAGGAATTTAGATGGGTAAAACACGTAGGTCCAGGATAATTGGCAGTGCATATCGAGAGCAGGTTAGATGAGGTAAAACACGACCTCGTCTGCCTACAGAGGGGAGACCAGGCTGCTGAAATCTGTGCGCGGTTGTGGCAGTAGAATATGCAACTTGTACATACAGGTTTACCAAAAAGAGGGTAAATTTTAATAGCAGGAATATTTTAACTGTTCAACATGTAACCAGCATTCTGGGCTGATCTGATCAATGCTGCTTTGCAGACCACATTTGGTATGGTGCTATATATAGTGTTCCTGGAGTTTTATTTAATAGGACGGTACATTTGATCCTAATGTGCCATCTCAGAAGTAATGAAGCAGAAAAGATCTTTATCTTCTGTGAAAGTTGCAGTTATTGGCAACCATTCAGAAAAAAAAATAAAAGTAATTGCACAATCTTTGGAGATATTGTATTGCTAACTGATTTTAGCGCGAAGCTTGGGTGGTTTTCATTCTGAGTTAACCAGGCAATGGACCATATATGTTGCAAATACATCACTTTCAGACGCTCTCCACATATTGACAAATACAATGGCTGGGGCTGCTGCCTGAATGAAAGCTTTCTGTATCTGTGGATCCCTCTTTTGGAGAAAAATAAATAAATAAATGAGCAGAAGAAGGAAGACTCCTAACAATGTGCTAAAAGCATCCCTCTTCCTAGAGTACAGCATGGTTTGCCATTCAGTTGCCTTATTTCCGAACAACTGATGCAGATGGCACAGGAACTCATATGTTTGTGATTGCTCAACATGCTCTAAATATAGAGCCGGGGGTGAAGATGGGGGCCTAAATTCAGAAGAAGGACTCGGTGATGCAGTGATCATATTTTAGTGCTGCCACCTCTAACAGAGGAGCTGGACATCTTATGGATGGCATGAGGAGACCTCATTGCCTGCTGGCCCCAAGGTGGGCATGGGTCAAGTAGCTGCTTAGTGGCAGTAGTTTTTGTAAAAGAGCAAAGCAGGAGCTGCAGAAGGTGATGGAGAGAGGTCTGCAGGGTTAGCTCTGCCCCCTGAAGATGATCTTCATCTTCAGCCCCTGGGTCATCCACACCGAGGGGACGAGGCAGCTCCAAGGCTTGCAGCTGGGCAGCGAGTTTCCACTGCACCCTCAGTCTCAAGCCAAGTGAGCATGAGGAGGACACTGCAGGGAATGTCAGGATTTTGAGAAGCTGCATTTTGAGTTTATGCCCCCAAATGCTACTGCAGTTGCTCATATCCCTCTTGTGAATCTAGTTCCATAAACCCTTCAAACAGTGGGGTCTGTTGAGCGTAGGACGCGCTCACACTTCTCTCTCCCTCAGGACTCTTAGGTTTCATTTTCTGAATGGCAGAAGCCCAGGGTTATATGCCCAAATATATGAGTAATTATGGATGTGTGACAGATGTGTGCATGGAAAAGCAGTACCAAGACACCCCCCTTTGATTCCTAGCCCTGGAGTCACAAAGGCAGCTGTGGGGCAGCTGCATTCATGTCACAAAATCAGCTGAGGAATAATCAGGAGGTACCGGTGGATGGGTGGTTTCCTCATTGCTGGTAGCAGTTGCAGAGGGTCTTCTCTGCTTTCTGGCAGGGCTGGTTTCCCCACCATCCCTTCACTTTCTCCTACTATGTTCATTGCAATCAAGATTTGTCCATTCTGAAGATGAGAGATGCTCCTGACCTATGGACATTGAGGTGATCTGGCTCGGGCCACGCCTTGCCCCACATGACCAGATGGGTATTTTTAACCTAGGAATGTTACCAATAATTAATTGGAAAGACAATGATCAGAGATCGCGCAATAGGAGCTGTTATTAAGTGGTCACAGGAGCTCTGTCTCACAGGGTCATGGGTAGAAAGTCCACCAATTTTCAACAGCGTTCCCTAAAAGATATTTGGAACCAACCAGAATCCCTTTGTCTGCCTGACCCACCATTTGTGGGTCACCTCAATAAGCCTTTGAAAATAATGTAGTTTGGAAAGGCCCTCTGGCAGTCTCCTGTCCCACTTCCAACTCAGGGCAGAACCCACCTCAAATTAAGGTGAGGTTGCTCAGGGCCATGTCCAGTCAAGTTTAGAAAAATTTCTCGGGTCTGGTTTCCAGTTTAAACACAACAGGTGTAACGTGAAATGCCCCCTTGTGTATTTACGTTTCCTGACCTGCGCAGCACAGAATTTCACCCAGAATCCAGTAAATTGGCCAGTAAATTAGGTGGGAATAACCTTTCTCACAGAAATGACCCAAAAAAAGTATCATAACGACTACTCCTTCCCAACGTGCAAGAAGCCTGTGTGCTGTTGGCAACGTCCTCAGAACAGCGCCGTAGCCAGTGTTGGCACCATGGGCAAGGGCTCGTCTTTGAGAATGAGACCGTGAACTTTGAGGTAGGAATCTCCAGTGCCTCGTTTCTCCCCAGGCCCTGTCTCAACCTGGAAATATGGGGTTTGTGCCTCTGCTTCACCATTCTTAGAAAGGGTACAACATAACCTGCAGATCTTTCCGTGAGCTGAGACATGCAAGCACTGGTGGGGATGGAAAATTATTTATTTTACAATGGAAACTTTATGCAATGAGAATGGTAAAGAATGGGCTATTTCCTAGCAACACCAAACCTCCGGGTTTCCAACTGATGAGTTAACCTCCCTGCCCCTCTCTCTTGAAGATACCTCTGTCCAGTAGCATTACAACCTGCCTTCATGTACATTCCCGAAATCTTCAGCGAAAAACATCCTAAAAGGGCAAATGATATCCCAGATGCTGAATCTCCTTGTACGATCTTTCATATCTTGTTAACTGCTTGGCCACAGGGGTGTTCACGGTCCAGGAGACTGGGTACCTGCCCTCACCATCCTTCACTAAATCCAGGATGAGTGTGAAACTCATCCTCTGTGGAGCTGGGAGGGGATGCAGCTCTCCACGGCCTCCTCGAGCTCTTCTGACTTTTTGCGGGTATTTTCTGGGAGTTTTGGGGGCTCTGCTGGTTTGAATCACGTTACAGTGAAGCTCTCCACAGGCACCGCGACAAGTTCAGCAGCTTCCCCACCTCCGTTTTGTCATGTAAATGTCAACATGAATCATCAGGACAGAAGCAAGAGTATCAAAATGGCTGGGTTTCCTGCCCCAGCAGTGACATTTAGAGCATTATTCAAGCCAGTGATCTTGATAGCGGGTACTTGGAGCTTGTCAGAGGATCCGAATCACTTGTGAGGAGCCTCATCAGAAGACATGCGGTAAAGGGCATCCGATAAACAAAACTGTGCCTAAACATGAGGGTGTTTCAGCCTGACTCACAGCACGTACATTTTCTTCCCAGGGGTGTTTCCAGAGACCTCTGGCTGTGGCCCTGCCCTGGGCTCCCGCGACATGTCAGGGGCAGCTTGGCTGCAGCTTCAGGCACTTTGGGCTGTTCGTGTGGCATTTCATGAGTGGAGGGCAGATATAGCCCAGCCTTCCCAGTGTACTCCCACCCCAAGGCCTCCAAACACCATCCCTGGTACAGCCTTGGTCTATGTTCACAAGCACTCAGGTGGGGAGATGCTGTCTTCCACCCCGCTGTCATTGCCTCGCTCTTGAAATGTGGTAGTAACTTGCTGATTTTTCCTTGTGATAATGGCTGTCCCAATTAATCCAAGTATTTAGCAGGAAGGATGCTGCCGAAATGTTTCCCATTTTCTTTGGATGAATTACATAAAAGAGCTCCTGTGCTCCTACTCCAGCACTCAAGCTTTGGTTGCCATCCCGGTGGTCCCAGTAAAACCCATGTTTTTCAGGGGTTTATCATAAAGAATGGCAAAATTCCCTTTGGGGCAGTAGCTCAGCAAACACTTCATCAACACAAAGAAGGGGACTAAGTTTTAAATGATTCATTTTCAATCAGCTTCTCCCTCAGACACTCTCCTGCTTCCAGGATTTAAATGAAGAAAGAATTTTTAGTGGAATTAAATTAAAAATAAAAAATCCTCCCTCCAGCCCCCATACTGGCAATTATTTCTTCCATCCTAAAAACCTGGTAGAGCCACTCACTGGAGCGAACTGAGCTGAGCAACACAGTCTAAAATCAGTAAAAGCCCCCTTAGGCAACATCTTTTTAAGTTCACTATTTTCTTCTCTGAAACTTCTCCCTGTGATTTGTGGTGAAGGAATCTTTCTCTATTTTTAATCACCTTCATCACTGTCTCTGCTCTATCCTTCTCCTCCTGGCTCGCAGACTCCTTCCCAGGAGCTGCCTGGCTGTCTGTCTGTCGGTCACAGCGAGCTGGTGCATTTTGAAGAGTGACAGATTGCCAGTTGGAAGGAAGGCACAGTCTGGGAGTGCAGTCTTTAGCTGATAATAACTATTTCATCAACATCAGTTCTTCTGTTTTACAAAGCATAATTCATAAAAAGAAAACCCTCTTGGAGATTTTCACAATACATAAAAGCATATAAATAAAATATAAATGAAGAAAACAAGACACGTTAATTACGTACAGCAGAACAGGCTCATCTAAAAAGCTTGCTTGTCAGTTTTGATCTCAAGTTTGTTGGTGATATGCTGTTTTTTATGGCTGGTGGAAGCAAGCTTTTGGAATAAGGAATAATCCTGTCCAGTGATGAAAGGCCAGGGTGGTTTGAGCCTGGACAATGGGGGCACGCAAAGGCCCTGGGGTCAGGTGGATGAGAGAGCAGAGGAGAACAGAACTTGAGGACACTGGACTGCAGAGAAAGAAAGATCTTGGAACCTTTTCAAAGCGGGATGGAGACTTTTGAAATTCAATGGAGTCTGAGCGTAGAACTAGCAAAGGAGGCACGAAGCAGGGGAGATAGGATGAGCAAATTCACAGCTAACCAAAAGCTGGACAGACAGGGAGAAGAAGAATGTAAGGAAGGGATCATGAACATAATTAAGCCTGCAAACAGTGGCATATGAATCAATGTCTCTATGAGACATGGAGAAGCTCTGACAACAGCCACAGGGGCTAGCAATAATTCATTAGCGGTACCAAATGAAGTTGGCCATGCAATTGATACAGAGAGAGAGCATGCATTGACTCGAGGAGAACATGATGCCAGCAGTATGGAAAGCACAGGCACAAACTGCCCCCTGAAACCCACCAGCCCCAGGCAGGTACAGTTGGCCGTCACAAAGAGCATCTCCCACTGGGCACGCTCTGCGAGTCCTTCACACACACATTGCTTCTGGGTGGTGCTTCCCCGGCTCTAGGGATGTGGGGAGTATGGGGGTGAGCTGTATTCACAAAAGGATGTGTGTGGAGTGGATTGTTAAAGAGAGAGGCAGGAAGGGGAGAGCTGAAGGACCGAGTTAAAGCAATGGAAGGGACCAGCAGTTCACAGAATGGAGTCATAGGGCAGAGGACTGACTGCAGCAGATGCCACCACCCTTGGGGTGATGGGACAAGTCCTTCTGAACCCTGAAGGTCGCTGCTGTCTTGTTTTCATGTCGTAGGACTGGAGAAGCACCATGGTCTGGTTGCTTGGCAATGAGAGAGCTCAGCAACGAGGACTTAGGAAATGTAGACTACTACACTAAAAGCAAAGGTGAAGACAGCACCTGAGGAGAGCACTATCTGGCCACACAGGGAGAAATGCTGTGGAGCACATCTGGACTAGGTATTCACAAAGTGCAGGCTCGACATGACTTCTAGCATAGCAAAGGCAAAATCTGACCTATATTCTCCATGTCTTGGGCCCCAGCAACATTTGGAAGAGTCCTATACCATCTAGAAAGCCCTTGGAAGAACATGCCACTGTTTATAAACCTTGTGTGCAGGCACAGAGATTCAGATGCTCATCCTTTGTGAGGGCAGGCCCAGAGGCTATCGCTGTGACTATCAGTATGTGCGGGACATGTGGATAAACATATGATCACATGAGTGTCACGGCTCCCTGGTGTCATGCCAGAAAGCATCTGTGTCAGCTGCTGGCAGTGACTTTTGCAGACTTGCAGCTCTCTGCATCCCTGGGTATATCAAAGATCACACAGCAGCCAACAGCCTATTGTGGCTTAAAGACCAAATAAACCTGTGGCTTGTCTCCCAGGGCCTTTCTTCTGGTGCTCTTATCTCGGCCAAGAGGAGTAGAGGTGTAGGATGTGGCGGCTTCACACACCACTGTTGCCTTGACCCTCTGAACCCCCTGGTCCACCCATCTTGTGGGCATGAGGGTGGTATAAACACCTGGGGAGGGCTGAGGAGGCAGCAGGAGGCTCTGCTTCTCCATAACGGCCACAGGAGCCTCTGGGAGGGTGCTTTCCATGTTGGCAAAACAGAAGTGAGAGGGAGTATTTTTCGGTTGTGGAGACGGCTGGGGTGGAGGGACTGGGGACAAGCATCGCCCTACACAGACCTTTGCTGCCTTGAGGACCTGCTAGATGTAGGTTCAGCACTGGTTTTTGCTTCATTCCTCTGGGTATTCTGGATGTAACTACCTTGTCTGTAAAGCAGGCAGGGGCATTTGGTGCGTTTTCTTTCAACGTTAATACTACTGTGTCAGCAGCACCACTGGGGAGCAGTTTCAGAGAGAGCCTTATTTGGGTGAAAAAATTGCAGGCATCTGAAAACAAAAAATGCATTCAGACTCATTATGGTTGTGAGAGCTTTTTCAAATTCTGAAAAATACGAAACATACCCCTTTTATGATTTGAAGTTAATGCAGTTTTATTGAAACCATTGTAAAAAAATGAAGAAAAAATTGAAACGAACAACTCTATTTTGGGCCCAACAAAGCATTTGGTTTTCCCCACAAAGATTTCTTCCTGTGTTTACTGGTTGAACTTGGTGAACACTGGGTGGCTTAGATCACAGATCCCAGCAAGGTCTGCTGGCACGTGGACCTTCTGGCTGTTCAGGATGGTGGTAGAGAGGAACCTGCGTGGTGGGTACAAATGCAGCTGCAGAAGGACGAAGGCACCACTACCCAAAGCTGGGCATTGCCTGTTCTATGTCCCCAAAAAAATCCTTCCCTGTGCTCTGCAGAGTTTCTTCATGGCAGCATATAAAGTGTAGGAAGGCAGCAAAGAGTTTACATCTCCAACAGTTGCCAAGTAAACTTCCACTTCTAACAAACAACAACCCCAAGTGATGTGAAAGCTGATAAAATGAACATTCACGGTTCAGGTTTCTACAAAACCCACTTAGGACAGGTCTTGGTATAAAATCCTGCAGAGCTGCACAAGGATTTGAAAATTATACCTGTTAGCAAAAAGTGACCAGGCTGAACAGGGAAAATTTCAGACCCAGCCAAGTTTCAGACCCTTAGTATTTAAAATATAGAAAAATGCAGAAAATTACATAGAAATTTCAAGCTGAGATGTGAAAAGAAAGACAAAACAGATGTTCCTGCCCATTCACAACCTGGTTTGGTGTGAAACCCTGAATATCTCTTTGCTGGCAGCAGAGCTGCCATGGCTTCAACTCTTGAACACCACAAAACCAGAAGTCTAGGGTGGGAGGGGGCACATTTCTCCTCCAAACTGGAGGAATATCAGCAGATGATGAGATATGACGTGGCCAGTATCACACAATTTCGGATTGGGGGGTAAAAAGGAAGCAGCTATATTTCATCGGCTGCTCTTATTCTTCCTGTGTCCCAAAACCTCTGATCTAAAGGACAAGCCCGAGCTGGGAAGCGCAGCTGAGCTGTGGATGGCACAAGCACGTCTGGGCCAGCAGCAGCCCCCAGCTGGGCTGCATGTGGCAAAAGCCTGTTTAAACGCTGTTAAGCTACTGCTAGTTTGAGAAACCCCTGTGGGTCTCGGGTTGTGAAGTGCAAAGACTCCCTCAGCACTAACTGCTGTCAAATATTAATGCTGTTCCCCTTCCAGCTCTTATTCACAACAAATTCTCATTCCAGCAGGAAATGTTGCTACCCACCAGCTAGTCTGAATAGCAGAAATGTGGGATTAATTGACAGCTGTAAGACTAAACAAGGAGGTTTCTAACTAAGAAGATACCATTCCCTGCCACAGAAGATGCTATCAGTCCCAACATGAATAGCAGTGAGGGACAGGGAACGTGCCTTCAAGGAGAGAGACTTCAGTATGATGGAAAGGAAGCTTCTGGTCAGAAATCCCACAACCTCTTGGCAACTCTTAGCTTCTCTTGCCTGGGAGAGAGGTGAGAGCACACATGCCCTGTCGGAACACGAAGTTCCCCCGCCTTGAGCAGCCAAACTCCACCAGCTCAAGCAGGCTGGAGCAGATGTTCTCCAGTGTGGTCCTTCACCTTGCTGCCCCATGGCTGGGCTCTGGGACAGCTGCAGACATGTGGGCATGGAGGAAACCCCTGACCTGCTCCAGCTCCACAGACAGCACTGCAGGCTACCCTGGATAATGCAGAAATCCCCATGCTGCAGCCACCAAGCCCATGGCATGCACTGCAGCATCTTCTCCCCTGCCTCTGTCCTCCTCCTGCCTCCCTGCAGGGTTGCCTGAGGGGTCAGAGCCCTTTGCTACAGGTGCAGGGCTGCAGAGAGCATGGAGTGCTTATCAGACCAAATCCCAGATTACTCTTGTTCTTGGACGCCCCCAGCCTTGCACTGTACTGGTCTGTATTCCCTCTGGCTTGGCAGTCTTGCCGCCTTCTCAAGCCCAGGACCTGAGCCAAGCCAGGCTGTTGGGGAAGCAAAACCACACCAGGCACCAAATCCAGGCCTGATGGCAACCTTTTGGATCAGGATCTGATCTCACTTACCTGAGTGGATATCTGGGGGGTCTGTCGTGCTAAAAGTCTAGTTCACTCTGGAGTGGAGGAGCAGTAGGCACTCTGTCTCCAGCATCTCGCTGCCCCTGGGCATTCACCTCCTTTTGCCCACCCTCTGCGTGCTGGCTTGGCTTGGAATCAGTAATACCCTCCTTTCAGCCCTCGTGGAGGGATGGGGATGTGTAAAGGGTGCTAGTTTGCTGAGGGGAGAACAAATCACGCTGAAGTCCTAGCAACACCAAAGACCCCTCTCCATCCTGAACAGTGGTTACTGAGCTGCAAGGCTGCGGTAGGACATGGGCCAAGGCTGAGCAGATTGTGATGCTGTATAGACAGACCTTTTCTGCAACCAACCAAGCCCGAAATAACAGGGTGCGTGAGTCCATCCTCCCTCTTTACAGCAGCCTTCATTTCCTTGTGACTCATTCAGTCTGGGTAATGAATTTTCTTTATTAGTCAGAAATCAATTCCTCCTACTCCTGACCAGTAGACGATGCACTGTGCCATATTATGTTATCTGTAGTTCTGTCTGGCCTGCCAGAGAATGCGGCAGTGACTGGAAATTTCAAGCTGAAGATGCTTGGGAGGCAGAGAGAGCAGAATGGCCTGTGCTTTCTCCTCCACAAACGTCAGAACCACCCATTTCCTTACCTGACTGTAAATTTCAGATTTAATCCCACCTGCTTTCTCAGGGTGAAGCACCATTAGAGATCATTGTTTGAGTAGAGAGGACCGGGTGGAGACATGTGTGTTTGCTTTATATAACCTGGAAAACACATGGAAAATCTTTATATTTTCAAGGGCAGTAATAGCATATAACTGGTGAGTGTTATCTTTGCTTGTGTATCACTTCACTCCTCTTGCAACACTCAAAAAAAATATTATCTAGTGTTCCAGATTCTCCTTATAATGTGCATTTGGACTTTACCATAAGTGTGTCTGCATCTGACCATTACAGATATTCCCAGTTACAATTTATGTGTAAATGCTGCAATGTAGAAATGGTATAAAATCCCGAGGAGAACCACAACAGTTCGTTGAACATACACAACTGTGGTGTCCCAGGGACTTGTGCAACATGTCTAACCAAGCCCTGGAGAGCCATCCACCACCCGCACACCACCAGCCCAGCCCGGGAGCGATGCCTTCAGCTCTTTCCTGCTTTCCTTCTTTTGTTACCTACAAAACGTTTCTGGCTCCCACTGGTGAGTGTCAGGAAGGCTAACAGCTAAAATCATTGAGGGCAAAACAGGCAAATTCTGGAGGAGTTGGGTTCGAGGGGTAAATGCGGGTCTGCGAGGCCAGCAGGTCCCTGCTGTTAAAAAACTAGTTCAAGGTCTTCCTTTGATCTCAGTGAAAACAGGGCCCAGGAAACAAATGGTAAACTCAGAGAGAGAAATTATAAACTCAACTAGTCCTACTCATTGCTGCGTTCTTCACCGTTAAGTGCTACGAACTTGTAAGGTTTTCATATTCAAGGCATCCAAAATTCTTGTAGAAGTCAAGAAACGAAAGGACGGGTCCTAAATACATATTGACTGCTCATTAGAGGGTTACGTGCTTGAGACCTAAATACTGCAGTAGCTCTGCTGGGAAACTGTGGTGATCTGGGCTGTTGCAGTCTGCTTTGGAAAGTCAGTCCCAGCAGAAACAGCACTAAGAAGAGGTTCAGCCCTTCCTGCCTGGGAACATGCGAGTAGAGGAGGTGTTGGTAGGGGTGCAGAAGGTGTTCAGTTAAATTTCTGATGCTTTTGAAAAACAACCTCATGAAGGATGAACATAGACAGCCCAGCAGAATGGAGCAAAAGAGACAATTTTGGGGAAAGGAAAAAAAAAAAAAAGTAAACAAAATAAAAGGTCCAAATAGCTGGATCTGAACAAGACAGTGATATTATTTTTACAGGCAAGAGTGAGGGGTCTGTAAGCCTGTACTTTGCAGTAAGGAAGAAAGAAACCACACTGTTCTACAAACAGCAGCAAGGGTTTCCCAGAAAGCCCAGAAGAGCTCATAATTCGGGATGGCAGGTCGTTCCAGCACCGTCCCGCTGTGCCAGGATAACCAGGTG
Source organism: Limosa lapponica baueri (assembly GCA_002844005.1). Lineage (NCBI taxonomy): Eukaryota > Metazoa > Chordata > Aves > Charadriiformes > Scolopacidae > Limosa > Limosa lapponica. The sequence continues at coordinate 8,923 of KZ507070.1, read as the reverse complement.
CCATTAAGGCATTAACAGAGCTGCAGATTATAAGGTCAGAGGGAACACTCAGATCAGAACGAGATACTTGAGGAAATATTCACTGTTCAAGGTGAATCACTCTCAAAAGAGAATTAATGTTAAGGAAGCACTGAAGACCTCTGGCAGAAATAATCTCCAGGAGCCCGGTGTGGTAAACTGGAGAGTTGTGAGGAAGCTGTTTATTTTCAGAGTTCAGCAGCTTTGTCTGGTGATTGATAATATTTCTTGTGTTTGTCTTCATGTATTATCCCATGTGTGAATCTGTGTGAAGAATCTAGTCCTGATTCTGGGTGTAACAGGAGACATGCAGAGCCTTGCTGGAAGCGATGAGATCCAGGGAAAAGAAGCCATTTATCTCACAGATTTTCCTCCTGCTTGTGCTAGTGTGTGCCAGGACCCTGTTCTCACACGTCCCAACCTGTTGTACATCCTGCTCTGTGTGTGTTCATGTACCAGCTCTCTGGCACTGCGGGAATGATGGAGACCAGCAACTGCCCAAGATCCAGCTTCCATCGTGCCAGCGTGTCATGCCCTGTGACTTCCCCATCATCCCAGAGGTGGCATTTCAGCTGAATGCCAAGTCCCAGGCCCAGAATAACAGCTTCCAGCTCTTTGTAGACTCCATACAACGTAGACGCGGGGGTCTGCCAACGGGGGACTGGCCAGTTAAGCATGACAAAGCCATTCAGGATGGGAAAAAGGAGGATTGCCGGGATATTTGGAAGCGGGCAGCCCCGAGCTCTGCAGCGGATACTCACCTGTCAGCTGGCCCCACACACAGGCAAGAATTTAAAACCTGACCCTGTGTGGGGTCTCGCAGGTTGGGAGAGATGAAAGTGGATTCATCTGCATGCACAAGGCAGTGGAGTTCATACCCGCATGTGTATTCATAGAGGGGAGCAGGAGATTGAAAACCACATTGCTAAAGATTTTCAGTACTCACTTCCATCTCTGTGGCATTATTTTATTCCATCTAATCAGAGCAGATGTAGTTTTGCTGCTGCAATAAATTGCCCAGTCTCTGATACATGTCTGAGAGATACACATAGATGTCTGACAGTGAATTCAGTTTTGAGTCTGCATTAAGAATTACAGGCCTAAGGGACTCCAGTCCAGAAAATCATTCTTTCTGTAAGCTGGTTTTCTTCTGTTCGATAACAATCCAGGAAAGGCAAGACATGGACACACACTGGAGTTTTCACCGGGGCAGGATGTATCAGCATTTGGGCCACAAACTACCTTCAAAACCAAGGAATCATACCAGCTTCTGAAAGAGACATGGAATGGTCTGAAAAAAATTAGAGATTTGATTTTATTCACACCTACAGGGTAGAGGTTGAGTTTCCAGATCAGGTGAAGTTTAAGGTTTGATTGTGGGGCCTCAGCCTTTCTTTCATCTGGCTTCATGAAGTTCTTGATTCAATGGACACCCATTTGGACAATTCACTTTGCAAGATTTTTCAGAAGCCACCAGAGATGAGAACAGTGTTGACACGTGAATGCCATCGCTCAGGATGGCTGCAGTTTCTGTCTAGCCTCTGCTGCAGCGATGCCAACATCTCAGAGACATCTGAACCCTGGGACCAGTCTGGCTTCGGTGGTTAACAGCCCTGGAGAAATTTGTGGCAATGCTGGAAATCACCCAGGAGCCAAGTGGCTTTATATTTACATCTCTGACCTGACCAGGCCAGGCTCCTGAGTCCCCATTCCCTGCCAGAAAGCTAAATCTGATTTTTTTTTTGCTTTGGCCAGAGCTGTGCAAGCAGAGCCAGTGTCTCAGGGAGGGCAGCCATAGGCAGGGGGTTGCTCATGAAGATATTTTGTTTTTCTTTCACAAACCAGTTCTTGGTGCAGGTATTTAGGGAACAAACAGTCCTTTTGTAGACCAAATATAAGCGGTTTGTCATTATCTTGAGAACAAACTGTTTGTTTCTACAGCTGTAAACACACTGAGGACAGCTATTTAGTCCTGCCACTACAATTAATAGTAATTTAGGTCACTTTTGCAAGAGGTTAATGTCTTCTCAGTATATACTGGCTGTAGAACTAATCTCCCAGAGTTGGTAGATGTCCTGGTAGCTAGAAGATAGAAGAAAAAAGACAATATAGAACCCCCTCTCTGAAGCATACAAGTTATACAACAAAATGCAGAGAAAATGCTGCAAACAAGCAGCTTCTTGTACATGTGTGTGTGTTACAAAGGCAGAAAACATATCCATGGTTTCCTGACAGGACGTTTCTTGTCAGACACCAGAGAGGCTAAGAGCATATTTAACATAATAAGAAGAATTTGCAAAGCATATGCTTTTACCAACTCCCCCGGAGTAGTGTCACAAATGTAAACTCTTTTTTCTCCCAATCCCCTCCCTCTCTGAAATCAGACACTGTCTTACATAACATTGTGGGCTAATTATTTCCTCCTCTCAAAGTATTTCCCAGCAGGACCCAAGTATTTGCAAGAAGGAAAATGTCCTCTTCCTAGTGGTAGTGATCTTACTGGTAGTGGTAGTGATCTTACTGGTAGTGATAGTGGTAGTGATCTTACTGCCTCTTGGTGTGATTCTGGGTCATCAAGAATCTGACTTGTGCTCCAAGAGAAGGAAATGAGTCAGCTTCTCCAGTTAGGGATTGGAATTGCAGTTCTTGGCTTTCTTGGCTGGACCAGCCGTTGCCCTGAGCGTCCCAGCACAGCTGGACAGCCCATGGAGCTGGGACAGCAAACAAACATGTCCCATGGGTGGGCTGCTTGATATCAAAGTCCAAATTTCCTGACCTGTATGGAAAGGCCCCCTTCTAGGTCTGGATTTAAACAACATAAGGCTGTGACATTGGCCCTGGCCCTCACCGTTCATAGTGACACGGGCTCAGAGCTTCCATTCATCTGTCAATGGTTTGGGGCTGTTTCTCTTTCCAATCAATCATCTCTAAAAGACCAGTGATAATAGTAGCTGACACCCTGACCTTTTAGGGCAGAGAAGAGGCAAAAAATCTCTGTAGCAGATTGCAGAAAGCACAGTTTTGCTTTTCCAGTGCCCATTGGCCACATATTTCGTACCAAATGAGAAACATCTGGAAAAATCTGGAGAAATAGTAGATTGCAAGGTGGGTGAAGTTGGGTGCTGGTGCAGAGAAGGAAAATGTAGAAGGTCATATTGGGATGTACAACAGAAGTGTACCTGGGAGGCAGCAACAACAGCCCCTCAGCTTGGCTCAGCATTGGTGGATCCCCAGGTGTCCTTTCAGTGTCCAGAGAAGTCCAGGAAAGAAGAGACCTAAGAGAAAGACCAGATGAGAGAACCCAAAATGGGTGGAGGAGAAAAAAAGCTTCAGGAAAGATGTAAAAATTGGGATTATTTATTCTGCACCTGTGTCTCCAAGCCTCTTGCTAGCAAAGGATCACCCAATGCTTTTGAGAGAAATCCAAGGGGGGTGTTTTTACTTGACTAATGTTTGGCAGTTGGAGAATAATCAATACTTAGCTTCCAGATAAGCAAAATGTTATTGTTTTATAAAATCATAATTTGAGTGTTGCAATTAAGAGCATTTTGATTAGGCATTGCCAATTACGCCTACCAGTCAGCACTAACAACAACTTGTCATCTACATGGGAACGTGTCCCAAAGAAGGAAAGGGACTCTGAGTGTTTTTTCTCTATTTTTTTTTTAGGCCATTTTCTCCTGTTCTCTGGACTGTTGTTTATCCACAAACTACTGTTGATTATCCACAAACTTGCAGCTGAGTAACCTATATAAAGGGAGAAAATATAGGGAAATGTCCTCCAGTGGGAGAAGAGTTTTAAAGAGGAAAGTAACCACGTCTCCACGTCCGTGGTGGAGGGGACAGGAGTCACGATGGAAAGGGTGAGTAAAATATGTAAGGGATAAGGAAAAATGGCTTTTGACTCTGAGGATAGTAAAGCGCTGGGGCAGATCACCCAGTGGGACTGGGGGGTGAGGGAGAGGATATGGCTGCGGACTGTCTATCACTGAATTTCAAAAGAAATAGGTTATATTGGCTCCTGTCAGAAAGAATATACATGAAGGTGATTCCTGTTTGGGATCAACTTTGTGAGGTCCCTTCTAGCCCTGCTCTTTAGGATTTTTGTCACATATCATACTTTATGCTAAACGGCAATATTTCAAGGTGCCTCATGTGACCATGCCTTGGGTGCCTGCTTCAGGGCCAGCTCATTCAGATGACCGCTCATCTCTCACCTTCGACTCATTCCTTTGGCATCGAATAGCCAAGCTCTGGATTCCCGGGCAACAAAATCTGCGGAGCCCTTTGGCTTTGCAACCTGCGGGAGACTCCACAACCTGGATCAGAGTCTGGTCCTACACCTTTAAAACGTAAGAAAGTCGTTATCTGCCAAGTCTGGCGTCTCCCTCGCAGGTTTGTGAGAGCACTGGCAGGCGCGCAGAAAAGCCAGCGAGCAGCAGGCAGCTGCACGGCTGCATATGGAAGGGAGAAATCCCCGCGGGCTGGCTCACTGTGTCACGCCGCGCTGAGAGAAACCCTTCACCATTTGGGTCTCATTTATGATTATCCCACTCACTTCAGAAAACCCCGTTTATTTTTCCGAGACATTAATTTTTTTGACCGCAGAATAATTTTTAACCTCGTTTGTAGGCAGATGCCTGGAACGATACTGCTGCCCACGGAGCTCGATGGCCCTGGTGAACTGGTTGCACTTGTGGGAGGTGGAGGGACGAGGACACAGGGACAAGCTCCCACCTGCTCAGCTTTGTCCCAAGCTACCTGCTCACCTCTGTCCTGCCTGATTCATTCTTTAATGCCATCCCTTTCACTACTTAAAGGGGACCCAGAGGAAAGATGGGGACAAACTTTTTAGCAGGGTCTGTTGTGCTAGGACAAGGGGTAATGGCTTTAAACTAAAAGAAGGAAGATTTAGACTAGATAGAAAGAAGAAATTTTTTACAATGAGGGTGGTGAGACACTGCCCAGGTTCCCCAGAGAGGTGGTAGATGCCCCATCCCTGGAAACATTCAAGGTCAGGTGGGACGAGTCTCTGAGCAACCTGACCTGGTTGAAGATGTCCCTGCTCATTGCAGGAAAGTTGGACTA
>KZ507069.1:84119-98520 GCA_002844005.1 Limosa lapponica baueri | reverse complement strand
CACACACGCATTTACAGTTAGGTAGAGGAACCACAACTTCAAGCCACACAAAGACTGAAAAGAAAGTTGCAGAGAGACGTGCAGCTTCCTTGAGCCCCGATGGGAATTACTGATCTCAGCAGAGCCAAAGTGAGATCGTTTTGGCAAAGGCTAACGCTGCCTTTCCACAGTGGAAGCCAAGGAGAGGCTTCAGGTACCGGTGAAAATTAATTGCGAGCGATTTCCAATTTCAAAGGCAGTCATCCCTAATTCCGAAGTGAATTTTCATCCAGGAACAAAGCCACGTCTGCTCTCATTACTTCCGACTCTCAACATTTCTGGACTTACTCCCATGCATGCTGGGGTGGGTGGAGGGGCTTAAGAAAAACTCTGGGTCAGATCCTCATCTACTGTAAATCAGCCCAGCACTGCTCATTTACACCAGCTGAAGACTGCGGGGACCCGTCTCATGCTTTGTCTTCTTAGAAATACATATTTTATGAAGTATTTACATTTCAATAAACCCAGCGGGAATTTCATTTAAAAAAGAAAAAACAAATTAAAAAATAAAATTCACAACACACGCTCATCCCCAGCAAAAACCAAGAGGTTTAAAAATTAAGCAAAGAATAAAAAAAAATAAATTGCAAACTCCAGTAACTTGTGTGGTCCAAGTCAAAAGCTACAAAGACTTAGGATAAAGAAACAAAAATTATCAATGCTTAAGAGGATCAGTGACAGTCCAACACATGCTGTCTTTCGCCCTCGCGCTGAATTAAATTGTCAGGATTATCACCATAATGCTCTGTTTATGAAGGGTAACGGCAATTTGTGCTGATGGCACTTGCTGCCTTTAGCTCCGAGCTGCCTTCCCGCATCTTCTCTGTAATTCATCAGCTCTTTTCTATCCCGTTGCCCCTTCTCACACCGCGCGCTCCTACGTGGGAAGAGCGGAGGACACATGACTGCAAACAGGCCGAATCACCCACCCATGCCAATTAGACACTCATTTTCTTCCATCTGAAGACAGGGGTCAAGGAAGGCAAATTACAATCCTTTTTTGGCAAATCCCTTATCTGCAGGGCAGCACGTTTTATGAAGAACATAAAACAAACAAACAAGGAAAGACAATCCCCAGAGCTGTCTGGCTCTACTGATTTGAGAAGCGGAGAAAAAAAATTCACATAAACCTCTCTCTGCTCATTCAGCGCAGTCTTCTCCAGATTCCTGAAGAACCGTGGCTAGCTCAACAACAGGTCTCCTTAGCAGATATAATTACCAGCATGAGGGATACCGCTCCTTAAACTTGTTAAAAAACAACAAAATTGGATAAAAGCACTAACATTTAAAATTTAAAAAAGAGGGAAATTTCCCTCTCCTTCCTCCAACGCTTTCGAAATATTATAAAATAGAAAAATAGAACTTTCCACTTGGAGTTAAAAATTCACAATTATGTGGGATTTCACCTTTAAATGTCAGTGCTGTTTGTTACATGAAAAAAAACCCTGTCAGCTTAGCCCTCCATGTCTTGCTGGTGTCTGCTTAATAGATAGTTACCTGGGATGATGGATGGCTCTTTGTTAGACCACTAAATGGCTCACAGCCTAGAATAAGCCTGTATTTACTGCCAACATTTGTTTGTTTCAAGGATGCAAAACCAAATTCGACTCCAAGTAGCTCCACCCGACATAAACACAAGAAATAAAAGAGAACTAATTTGTGCATGAGTTTACAGGGCTCCATCATCAACACTAGAACAACACTGACGGGGCTCTGCTCAGCGGCTGTTCTGAAGCACCGGGAGACAGCAGCGCAGGGAGCAAGGGGAGTCACACAGATCCAGCCGACTGCTGAGGCTGGAGACCCGAGAGTGCGCCTGCCTCGCAATGCTGAGCAGCAAGTTGTGGGTTTATCCACAAAAGGACCATTGCACAAGCAGAACAGGAGTAAAATCTCATCACGTGTGGGCCATCAGGAACCTGACTGCACGCTGGACCAGTCCTTACCCAGCCCGGCTCGCTCTCATAACCGCCTACTCTGAAGTCCGAGCTAGAGGTGGTGTAAGAGCAGCTTTCTCAGCCGGCTTGGAAGCACACCCGCTTCTGGTCTGCGGAGTCCACCTCTCTTACTGCCTTCCAGGACCATACTGGGCACCCACCACTTGCAAAAGCCTCTACTATTCCTGTCACAAGCCACTTACACAACGCACCGTGGCCAATTACCTGCCAGATATGACCCACAGCTCCCCAGCTATTTCTCCGCCGGATCTCTCCTGAAGAGAAAGCACGGTCTCTGACAATATGGTGCTCTGCAGGCAGATGGCCAGTTAGCATCTGACAGGCTCATTTGACTTGTGATCCTCACATAGCCACGACTTGAACCCAGGGCCAGAGAGATAACAACGGAGCGCAAAGGATCTCCGACGATTGTCTCCTCTCTGCCCCTCACCACACACATTCACTCACGCACAATCTGTCAGGCTGATGATTTTCACACACTTTCCTTCTCTCCTTTTGCTAGTCTGGGGCCGGTCCTGGATCACAAGAATTAATAAATTCTTATTAAAACCTGCACGAGACACAGTCCCGCTGAAAGTGCCACGGAAGGTTAATTAGCAAGGATGAGCTGAAACTTTTGTTCGCGTTTCTGACTCACTTAATCTTGTGAGAAGCCAGCAAGCTGACATATTCTGCCTCCGAAGGCGCCAGGACAAGCAGGCTGTTCCCGTGACAGCCAATGCGAGCCGTCCTCCCGATCCGGTGGATGTATTCCGCAGGTGAAGCTGGAGCGTTATACTTCAAAAAGGGAACACGAGAAGGGAAAGGAGGAATTAACAGAACACAGCGTGTTAATTATAAACGAGACACTCAGCCCGCTCATCTGAAACAAAAGGGATCTCAGCAAAACCCACACGCTGTACCTCCCTCGGAATTGGCCTGTTTATAAAGAGCCCATCGGGCTCGTCCCTGTAACCATCACTCAGCCCCCTCAGCCACCACAGGTTTTTTGACATGTGAATGTGACACATTGGCCAACTTTCAGATAATAGGACAGTTTCCCCATCTCAGTGTCTCTCTTTGCCTTTTACGTTTTATTTCTATATAGCACGTCAGGAACCTGTTTGCTTCCCTTAAAAAAAAAAAAAAAAAAAAAAAAAAAATCATGTCACAAAGACCTCAAATCAAACAACCCCCGGGACTGCCCATCTGGAGCGGGAAGCTGCCTGCTCTGCATCCGGGAGAAAAGCCATACAATAAAAGACGATGGATTCAAATTTGAAGTCGGGCTAAATTGCTGTGTTTCGATTAAAGCAAATCATAGTTGGTTACTGGTTAGAAGAAATCCGAGAGAGATGAGGGAGTAAGTGCTTCCAGCAGCGTATGATAGAGGTAGCAATCGTCTTCCCATGTACAACTATTAGGCACTATGAAAATGTTGCTTAAAGCTCCCCGTAATATAGCGGTGCCTCTCATTTATTTCACTGGGAATCAAAACTGCCCAGCCATTTGCAAGATCTGAGAAGGGGTGACATATTTCCCTCCCTTTAACCTCCCCCTATTCTTCCCCCCCCTCCTCCCTTTCCTGGAAAAATGAACACGCACAGAGATACTGCTCAGAAATGAGCCCTCAGCAGTTTAACTGGAAAAAACCCAACAACCAAAGCCCACTCTAGTGTTTATACCTGTGCCCTCTGGCAAAGTTTCTACTGGCTAGAGGTGTGAGTAAGATGCTGTGAGCAATCTAATTGCTCCCTGCAGGTCCTTGCTCTTGGACACAGCTCTCAGGACAGCTGAGATTTCGCCTTCTGGACACACAGAAGTCTCCCAGGGCTTTAGGTAATTTGCACTGCGTTCTAACACTGGCAACTATATCTTTGGTTAAATTATATTAATATACAGATCTGGGAATTAAAGACTTCACTTCCCCAGCCTTCTCCAACTAGCTAGCTGCTACACAACCTTTTTTAAAAACACAAAATTAAAATCGAATTTGTTACCTGAAGCAATGAGGTAGAAATTAAAAGGCTTTGTTGAGGCTCAGTGACCTGTTCTTTTTACCCAGGTGTCACCCGATACACGAGAATCTCTGGATCAGTTTTGCCTCAATTCAACTAACCTTTTTTTAATTATAAATCTTTTATAGAAATGAAATCTGCCTCATGCCCCCAGCTTCCTCTTTGAAATGACAGGCTGCTATTTTTAATGTTCAATCCATCTCCCTTAGTTTTTTTTTCCAAAGAGAGTATTTCTGTCAACAGCAATGCAGCAGTGTTGGGTTTTTTTTCCAGGGGAAACCTGAACGATGCAGTTCTACTGAAAGCTGAATGCTTACAGCTACCCAGCCCCAGCCCAGCAAAGCCTCACTTGAAACACCCAGGTCGTTGCACAGACACTCTTGGGCTACTCAATGTTTAACATTAGGATCACACTTAAATTCCTCATGGAACTGCCTCCCCAGCAAGCTCAGAAAATTAGAAACACAGAACTGCAAGAGAGATGGCCAGTACTTCACAAGATTTGGCTTCCTGGAGGGGGGGGGGGAACGGAGGGTGTTTCCTCCCAGCCAGTGGAATATTATTACACAGCTGGTAACACTGGAGTTATTGAAGAGGAAAACAGACTGTCAAAACCAAACATATGACAGCAATGCTGTATCCTAGCAAAACCCGGAGTCCCAGTCCTGCAGTCAGGAACACGTGGGTCTCCCACATCTGTAGACATCAGCACAAAGCCAACTGCAAAGAAAGAGGGGCCGGAGCGGAAAGGGATTTCAGCTGAGCAAGACTGCACTTAATACACACACACACACACACACACATGCAGCAAACCTACCTGTACGATCCATGTAACTTGAGGCAGGTCTAGTCCACGTGCTGCAACATCCTTTAACATTAATAAGGAAATTACTTTAGTAAAAATGCTTTGAAGACACCAGCAAAGTAAGACCTCTTCTGGGATGGCAATTATACCAGGAAACAACTGGCTATGCAAGTAGGAATTTTTTGTGCCTAGTTTGGGGAGAGGTGGACTGAAGGTCAAAAATAATGTTGAGTGTTTAAAACACAAGGAATATTGTTAACAGACTTAATACAGTAAAAAAAAAAAATTATCTACTACTATGTCCCAAAGCCTGGAGGATATAAAAACACCTATTTCAGGGGAGTGGTGTTGAATTAGAGCAGTCTGCTGCAGTTCCTTTACGTTGTATCTGAGAGAATCAACTGTCCTAATGGGAGTGATACCTTTGTTCTTCTGTTTGTTTCATTGATGAAAACTGATCTGCTCACAGGCACCTACTGCCCGAACAGGGAGAGAGGCAGAATTAAACCTCTGGAAGGCAACACCACTTCTGAGCACAACTTTCTCCACAGCAAGGCTAAGAACTAAAACCAGGCTGCTAATGATGGAGAGGAAAATGGCCGTAAATTAAATGGTCAAGGCTCCTAGGCCTTGAGCGGAATGTCCAAAGATGCACTGATCTCCACCTACAAGTAATTAGTTGTTTCCTAGGTGATGGTGTGAAGTTAGGGAGCAGATGACTTGCAGGTCACCTGGCCCTGTGATGAAAGGCCAACAAACAATTTAGCAGAATCTGCAGGAAGCCGGAGTACAGCTCAAGGAGAGGGGACTGTAGGAGAGCCATCCCTTAGATTTTCACCCGTCTGGCTTTGATTTGGAGAAATAAAACTCAGCCCCGAAGAAAAGGGTCTGAAGCGGCTGTCAGGGGTGTTATTTGATGTGCCAGCTGCTGAGAAAACCCATCAACTTGGAGAAGGACTTGAATGAGACCCTTTAGTTACCCACAGCCAGTATAGCTTAAAAACATACCCTTTCAAAGAGAAAAGAGTTTAAATACTGCTCAAAATGGAGAGAGAGCGAGCGCAAACACGTTTCAATCTCCCTTCTTGATTTTCTGTTCATTAGCAATGTCCTCACATACTCCTTGGATTTTACATTCACCACGCACAATAACAGAGCAGGTGTGCAGATTTAACTCTGTTAGGAAATGTTTTGGAACACATGTATCTTTTAGCTAGTTGCAAAATAGAATATATTAAGAACGTAAGCAGGAGCTTAATGTACTAAAAATGTGTCAGCCACCCACTGAAGTGTTTTCATGCAACTCCCACACACGTTAAAAGACTAGGAAGCTGATGTTTTGGCAGCAAAGGCCTTCCCATAAGCACTAGCCAGGTTGGTTTGTGGCTCCAACTGCAGTAAAAGAGGAGACACTTTCCACAGCGCCCACTCTGAAATAATACACACTCTTGCTCCAACACGCTCATTAAGAAACGACTTGTTCCCAGACTCAGAATGAACAGATGTACAAAAAGCCATTTAAAGGAGGTTGGAGAAAATAAATCAAGAGAAGTCGGGGAACGTGTACAGCAGTTACCAGGATAACAAGATTATAAACTCTACAGCATGATCAGACAGGGCTGCTGACGTCTGATTCCGATCTGGCTGGCTCTGTTATATACTTCCACGCTGACAAGTCTTTGGTCTTTTCCTACGCTGTGCTCCTTCTCACACCCAGTATTCTAGGAAAGGCTGTTTGATGAGAGGGCTCTGACCTTGGGTCAGGGTCAGTTTCCCCAAAATAAAGAGGCAGCCAAGCTGTGATCAGGAGCAGGCACCTCCAACGTGGGGAGAAGTAGACAGCAGGGGAGGAGCCAGCCCTCTCATCCATCAAGATTCTTCCCCTCCTCTTCTAAGACACCTTTTCTCAACACCTCTGGCTGGGATACTACTGCTGCAGACAGTATTGTTCTCGTGCATTTGCCAAAGCAAGCGGGAAAAATGAAAAGGTTAACAGAAAGCCTAATAAATACCCAGGGACAACATTTTAGGAGGAGGCTCTCTCCCACCATCAGCCTTGGATTCACTATTGCTTTCACTATGCCACCAACTCCACTCAACTGTTACTGACATGTATCAGCAGCTATTCTCCCGGGGTTTAACTTGGCTTTCTTTCAGAAGTGTCTTGGGATTTACTGGTAATTGGAGTGTTTTGCAAACTCTCAAAGATTCCTCAGTATCAGTCCACCTGCGTGTCCTGTAGCTCCTTCTCCTCAAAGACCCTCGTAGAGAGCAGCAAGGTAGAACTAGGATAAAAAGTTTGAGTTGATTTGCCTTCCTCTGCTGACAGAGCCCATGAGCTTCTTGCTTCTCAGATCTTTAGCAAATACCTGTGGGTCACCTTACCAGGAAAGGGAATACAACGCAAGCAAAAATTACCCGGTTTTACTAGCACTACATTTATTCCACACACAGCAGCACTAATCTGCTGCCAGTGCTCTTTCAAGAAGCTCAATAGATTTCCAATGCACTACCCTCCCTTCTTTCATACTGCCCCAGACAGCATTCCCCTTCCATGCATGACCTCACACCGCCATTCCTTAGTAACAAGGAAATCAAGAATATGACACCTCAGCAGGTCACCACTGATTCCCTGCAATGGAAGGGAGAATTAAGTGACCATCTCACAGGAGCAAGGAGAAAACCTACACCAGTGCAATTGTAAAAACCCAAAGGCCAAGCAAATACAATAATCTGGAGCCTTAACCATGTTCCTGCCCTGATCCCAACTGCACGCCACAGAACTGCGCAGTATCGAGGTACAATCCACCCGAGGACCCCCAGAAATGCTGTAATTTCTGCTTCTAACATTTCACATAACCAGCCTGTGCTCGTGGTGGCGGGGTACAGAGGGGTGGGTGCAGGGGAATGGAGGGCAGAAAGGCCACACCAAAAGCGAGGCACATTGCTGTGGAAGGTCAGAACCAACACTGCCACAAAAGTTTTGCAAGGGCCTTGGTTTGCTCAGTCCCTCTCACACAATCTAATTAGGGCAAAGGAAATTGCTAAAGTTGCTTTTGAAAGACACTCAATGGTGAGGTCTTGAAGGCCCTGAGCTTGACAATTGGCTGCCTACATGAGGCCTAGAAGTACAGATGGAAGGCAGCTTGCTCAGGTGCCAGGCTGTCAGTTGGATTAAAATGACTCATTTATTTACCAAAGAACCTCACAAAGTGCTTTAGCTAACAGGCAGAGAGGGCCTAACGGCTCTCCAAGCTGGGGAAGAAGCTCTCGCGCCTTCCCGGCCTGCCAAAAGTCATTACTGCCGAGTGTGGAAAGCCATCAGCAGGGTAGAGACCCCCGTCGGCAGGGTGACAGATTGGGCTGCGTAATCAGAGGAGGAAGGAGAGAGCACAGAAGCTGTCAGAGGCGAAAGCTCTTGGCTGGGGCCGCCAGAAAACTGGCAAGATGAGTTAGCGTGACTGAGTAAACAGCAAACAATCTCCAAATGATCTTTCCTCTCTCCCTGGAAGAGATGAACTTGTTTAAAAGGCACATCCCAAAGGAAGCCGCAAAGAACTTCGGTGAAGGAGAGAGAAATAAATCTGGATGAGACCCTCTGAGATACACGGCCCTTCTTTATTTTCTTGTCTGCCAGCTTATATTGTCTGGCAAAAATATTTTATGGAATATATTAATATACATATGACATAGAGCAAATTAATAAAAGGAACAGCAGGTCCCATTGCTTACTAGAGCGGAAAGATGGGTGGAGAACATGGCATAAGGGACAAGGGAAGGACGGTAACCTTATTGGTGTTGCTCTTTTGTGAGCCAGGTTTCAAAATTTTGTGGGCACAAAAGGCAATTTTGCAGTGAAAAGAACAGAACCACCTTTCTGCAAAACATTTTTGCTGATATGAAGAAAAGCGTCAGAAAAAGCAATGCCCTCGGAGGCAGGAGGTGGTCACAGTGCCTGGCTGCCCTTTGGACATCTGCGTTGGGGAGGCACCTGTAATGTGGGACTAGCGCAAAGTGTATCTCTATATTAAGGTGTCCATATGGTCCCCATTACTGTGGTAACAGGCCACCTCCTGGTTTCAATGCATTTGTCCTCCCAACATCTCTGTAAGATAGAACAGTGCTACTATCCCCATTTTACAGATGGAGAGCTGAAGCACGGAGAGATTTTGGACTCAGACGCACAACTTACTGTGCTTAACGTGCTAACCATGTGCCAGCTGAGCCACAGTAACCGTAACCGTCAGGATTTGCATCCCTGCCTTGCAGTAAATGCAAAGTAGCTTAGATTGAAGCGAAGGAGGGTTACGATAAATGCATTACCTTGCACTACCTTCTTCACGGCAATCTAGGTTAATTCCCGTTACCTCCTCTTTATGACAAGTCAGGAGCAAACACTCAGCTGACACGCGGCTACTTGCCTTGTCATCACAATTCCACATCCACTGGTATGGAGTCTGTGGCAGGAAATCAAACCACATCTCCAGTGTCTCTAGAGGGGGATCCCATCCACTGGGATTTCTTTATCCAACTTACTCTTCTTCCTACCTTGTCAATAACTGTACATTTCCAGGCAGATTCTTCCTGCCACGGGCTGCATCCCCCCTTCAAACAGTCTCACCCAGGAACTGATATCCCAATGACTGCAGTGATTCTGTTTTCTCTTTGTCTAAAAATCGAGCATTTACTGTCTTTCTAAACTCATTAAACTGAAATCTGAGTAACAAAACACGTCCCTGAAATTTCTCAGTTATAGACAGCATGTGCATGAAGGATAAGAAAGTTTAGCTATTTCTTATTTTGAATTTGTTGAACACTTTTAATCTTCAAAATACTCAACCTACACCACTGAATGATGAAGCTTTGCTATCCTCCTCAGTTAAGGCACCTAATTATTACCTCCGTATACAGGGAAACCAAGTTATAGTTGTTACACTTACACATTGCAACGATGCATTTTGACCTTGATCAAATCATTGACAGGTTGTACACATAAGCAGGACCAAAACTACTATGTAACAAGTACAATTTTACAGGTGATAAAATACGTAATTTGGCAGCGCTAAATCAAATACTCCTATATACACGGCAGTCCTGTTTTGATAAAATTCAGCCCCTGCCCTCTGAAAAAAAAAATCACAATTGGTTTCTTTAAGCATAACGTGCTGCAAGAACAGGAGTCATTTCAGAGCTGGAGAGGGTTTCTCAGCTCTAATTACTCCCGATCGCTGTAATTTACAAGTTTGCGGTGGGTAGAAATCGCCAAGATTCACACATTTTCAGATCAACAGCTGCCACTATTAGAGAGCAAATCGTGCAGCCTTCTGCACCACTGCAGCAGGCTAGCTGTGGCACCGACAGGTCAGAAACGAGAAGCGGAAGGTGCCACCACAACACAAGGGTGCCAGCAAACTTCAGCAGAGGACAAGAATTTCTCCCTCAGCACCCTTGAAGGAAGCTTGAAGGGCAAAGCACGGAGAGCAGCAGAGCATGTGCATTACTAGTGACACCATTCTCTGGTTGGGCTTCCCTTCCATCCCCGCAGGTTTTTGGTTTTAACCTTGGGGTAGTCATTAAGATGGGAAATATCACATTACATCCAATTTACCTGGCAGTTATGGGGCATACTACAAATTAGGACTGCGTTCTATTGACTGCATGTAGAGGGCAAGGTTCCAGCTTCAAATGAATGGATTTTTCCAGACGTAAGACCATGCAAAATACTAAGAGGCCTCTTGTATAAGACATACACTTTTTCTGTATATGGTACCTTGCAGCAAAAGATCATATAACAGTTTGCAGAGAAGGCACCAGGCCTCATTTAACATGTGAGATGCAGAAAAAGGAGATGACTTTCCTCAAGGTCAGACAATGAGCTTGAATTAGAGCTCAGTGCCAAATCCTCTGTTCTACCATCAGATACCAGACAGGCCCATTAGCATGGAGCTGCAAAGGGACTCCAAGTTACTTACAGTGCAAAGCAAGATGCCGGTCTTGGATTTTAGGAACTCCTGGAAGACCTCTGTTCTTTCCTAGAGGATTGAAAGAGAAAAATGAAAAGAGTGCTTATGCACATGACAATCAAACATACAGCAACAATTTAACAACTATGCCTCATTCACTATAACATGAATAGCTTCAAAAGCAAAGGAATTGACTTCACGAGTCCCAATCAAACTCTTTCTGCAAATGGACAAAAACCTCTGGCATGCAGGGTGGTCCTGGGCAGGAAGGCACAGCGCCTGGGGCAAGCCTGAATGCATTTAGTCAAGGCAGGTTTCCCACCGCCCCCTCTACTCACAAGAGCTCAGGGTCCCAGGCAGGGCTGTCCACAGCCCCCACATCCCAGATTACCCCGCCAGCAGTCTGAGCTGTTGAGCCCCAGAACTGCAGGAACCTGCCACTCCAGCTCCTCACTTACCTTCAAAAGCCTCCTGCTTTGTCAGACCCAAAACCTTCCTAAGCCCACCCCAGTTAATTTAACTAACTAGTTTGGGGTGTGTTTTTTTCTTGATAAAAGCAACAGAAACTGATTCTTCAACACACACTACGTCACAATGATACCTGCTATCACACAAGACAATCTCTGAGCACTAGTAACTGAAGGTCTCAGTAGCATTTGGTCTTCGTTTGCCAATAGCGCCTACCCACCGACACTCCCTCTCCTTCGCTGTGGGAAACCACCCCACACTCACACTCCCTTCATTTGATTCCATTCACTCTTTTCAGATCTCAGGCTGTCTCTGGCCTCAGAAACACCATACCCCTTTCCTTCCTGTTCCTTTTGCTTCCTCCTTCCAAAATATCCTTGTTTCCATGTTTCAAGCCTTCCTCCTCAGAGTTCTAGCTAGGAGTTAAGTGAATGGCCTGCTATGTTGATGATATAGAAGAAACCTTACGTACTTGACTCCCAGCTAGAGGTACTGTTCTGGGAAAGAAGGGAAACTTGGGCCTTGCTGACACACTGAACCCTCTGCTGACAAAAATTAAAGAAGAGAGCACGCTGTATCTTGTTGACAATGACAGCAGCCGTGCTCAGCAGTACCATATGGGATCCACAATTTAGCTCCATTAATGCTCTTAATTTGAAGACATCAAGCACTAATTACACACTGGGTACTAAAAAGGCAAAACCCTTCCCCTGGTGCCAGCTACTTAGTGGTGTTCTGTTGGCTTAACAGCTGGTCAGGGTAGAGTTGGGCCAGACCAGGCCTGCTCACTCGCTCAGGCAGGCAGGTTGAGGAAAGGCCAGACTGCAGGGACAGCAAAGCACATGTTTCTGGTCTCCACAGGATGGGAACGAGAGAGAAAAACAATGGCTCTTCACCTCTTGCTTCATCAGAAGAGCTCTGTTCATTTACTATCTCTGCTGCACAGCTCAGAGTAGAGCGGTAACTCTCTCCATCACAGACCAAGGGCAGGAGCAGGGGCTGAGGAGGAGGTCCCTCAGCTATTGAGAGAAACACTGCAATGACAGGTCATTTGACACTCTTCTCCTGGCCTCCCAGTCTTCTGCAGCAAGCTCAAATCTCGTAACTCAGGCCCATCCAGCTAAAACCTAGACCTATTTTGAGGTAATCACTGTTATATTGCTATTATTCCATCCTAGGGAGAAGAGCAGTCTGTCAAGACACTGTTCTTCAAAACCAAAGCCAAACTGCTCCATCCTCATCTAATGTGGGCAACTTATTGGGCAATAATGTTTTGAGGCTTAGATGAGGTTTTCCTTTGGCATTAAAAGCCCATCCTGACTGCACAAGGGAGAATCACGGATATATAAATGGTTTAAGTGTGCCCACTGGGAATACTGAACGGCTGCCTCAGCCTGCTGAAATAACACCTCTTGCCTCTTCAGCTGTGTTTTTCAGATATAGCTACCAAGGTACTTTCCAGAAGTGGGACAATATTCTTATTCTTATTAGCAGATGGAAGACTGAGGCCCCTAGAGGTGAAATGACTCTCCGTCCTCTCCTCTGCCCTCCTCCCCAAAATAACCACGCAATAAATCATATGGAATAAGGAATAAAACCGTATAACCTGACATTTTGAGAATGCTTACTTCCTGTTCCATGTTGCCGTGCAGTCGTAGAAACTGTAAGTGTGCAGAGGACACAGATGACCGTTCAGGTTGTTCCGACTCTAGCCCTCCTGAAAGAACCTTTAGGAGGAGCTCATAGTGGAATTCCACTTGTTCACAGCTGGAGAAAAAGATGATCATCTTGTGGTGTTTTTCAAACTGCAAGATAAACAAGAAAATTGCACATGACCATTTCCACAGGCCTCTCCCAATTCCCCGATCGTTGTAAGATGTGGGTGACTGCCACTTCTGGACATATGACTATCCAGGAAAGGATTACAGAGTGTGACACCAAATACTGAGCCCACAAAAGTACAAGTACATGCTGCACAGGTATCTCGCTGCCAGCACGCGAGACACAACAGCCCCTCAGCTCTCTTGTGGCTCCCTATACTCTAGATGCACTTCAAAGCCCCAGATCTAACCCATGCTATCCTTGAGTAATAGATAAAGGAGGTGGAAAGGACAAAGGGCTACTTAGTAATACAAATGCAAACAGAGTCTCACCTTGCATTTTTCAAGGATGAAAGCTGCTAACGTGACAAGCCTCAATTTGCTGGGAACCATCACGACATACTGCTTGAGCTTCTCTGGAACAGCAAAGTTTTCCTGGCCCATGCAGTTTGATGAACTACTGGGTTCTCTGTCCATTTGTGATGTCAGTTTGAGCCCCTTCTGGATTTCATCTGCTATGGAAATGCTGACGGGGTCATTCAAACTGATATCGGCCAGCCGTGTTACTCCTGAATCAGAAAATGAAAAAAACATGAGGTCCAGTCTGGGGTGCTGCTGGGGAGGGTGATGATATATTCACATAAAAAAAAAAAACCCAACTAACGCAATTCCAGTAAAAAGCAGTGAAGGGTGAGGAACTGATGAGCCATGCCTCAGACACTGACAGAACGTCTCCACTTATGATGAGTGTCATAAGCCCAAAGAAATCAATAGACATTATTCCACTTCTGCAAAGGGCTTCAGATTGGGCTGTAATATATTCACATTCAACCATTTTGCAGTTGCCTGTGCATTATTCACCTAAAGGAGACACCATCTTCTATAACCTACCTTCCGTGAGGGTGGCAGAGAGCAGAACATTCTGACGTGTCTCTCTCTGGGCATTTAAAGCATTGAGTATCACAGCCACATCCTTCTCAAAGCCCAGGTCCAGGATCCTACAAAAACAGCAGAGGTGATGAAAGGTGCTGTAGGAAGGAATGGGGAGCAAGTCTTAAGGCTATGTGAGCCAAGCAGCAATAGGGAAAGTGCTAGAGCTGATCAGATCTTGGGCTAATCCAGCTTCATGTTCCACCTTCAACTTTTGCCAGGGTCAGACATGTCAGAAGACACGGAGAGAATCTCTGCAATGAATAATTGTACAATAATCTGTCCAAAGGGGACATTTCTTCCTAATCCCAGACATCTGGTGCTTGGCTGAGGCCACTGAGCATGAATGGTTTATGATAGTGTGTGTGTGCGCTTTCTCGCCTATTTTTTAAAAAAATATTCAGTGAGGTATCGAATACAG
>KZ507069.1:24383-35376 GCA_002844005.1 Limosa lapponica baueri | reverse complement strand
GTGGCATCTTCTGAGAAAAATGGTTTCAACATAAGGGAAATCAGGAAAGTCTTCAGGTTTCCTAATGTCTCCTCATTTGTGAGAGGTAACTACTGCAGAAAAATATCCCTCCCTTCAGCAGCAAAAAGAATGAAAGGATTATGGATGTGGTTTTGGGTCCTTAAAAAATAAAAATATTGACTTAGAAGTAGAAGCTTTTCTTCTTTCTCTATCTGCAGACTTAGGAAGCTGGCTGAGATCAGAGATCTCCTTAATTGCTGTATCCACGATTTCACCAAACGAACTCCAGCCATCAAAAGGAGCTTGTATGAGGTAACTTCTAAAAATAACACCTGCCTCCCACAACTGAAGCCAAATATACCTCCTATTCTTGTTGGAGCAGCATAAGAAACAAGACGTGATGCTTGTGACAGCAAATGCAGCATCCTGCAGAAAGCCCATAGACGGATTTTAAAACTGCATTTGATGTTTTGCTATTGTTGGCTCAAGATGCACATTAAGAAATAGAAAGAAAGGCTCTTATGGTACCAATATAGGTCAGGCAGAATGTGCAGCAGAAGTGACATAATCTTTTTATCGTAATCATCCAATTTTCTATCTATTGGATTATTTAACAGCAATAGCTTCTATTTGGATTATTGTTATGTTATGCAGGAAGAGAGAGCACAACCTACTAAGGATGAGAGGGAGAATGGAGAATAAGGATTCCCCACCAATGGCCAAACCTCAGAAATCTGCGTAAGGAGCTGCTTCCACCAGATTTGTGTAGGGCGAAAGACTGCATGTGTGGGCTTTTGCACTCCACGTGGAGAATTAGCTGTCACTGTTCAGTAGCCCACAGGTGTGACTGCTGAGTGGAGCCTTCAGGTCAGAGCAATGTATACCTTTTTATGCACAGCTGTTACACGTAAGGTAATGGGAGCTTCCCTGGTACGTTTTGCCCCTTACGGAGTGCTCAGCAATGCCTCTTGCAATAGAGGCAGATCAAGAAACAAAGGTAAATGAGTTAATTAAAAGCTTGTCAATGAACAGCGTAAGTCTCAAAACACATCAAGAGGTAACACAATGACTGAATTACTGTAGCTCGGTAAAGGCACAACTGGTAATGGATTTTCTTTGGGGAAAAAACTTGTAATTTTAACACTTGGCCAGGGTGTTCTGATCCCTCCGAGCGTAGCTATGCGTGTACTTGAGGTAGAGTCAGCATGGCTGAGAGGGTGAGCACCTCCACTGGACTGGGGAAGACAAGTAAGAATTCATCACCTAAAACACACTTTCCAAAACATGTTTCTATTTCGTAAGCACAACACTGCCCTCAAGAAGATCCTGTGCCTTTAGCTCCCACTGTCTTGCCCCTTAGTTTTTAACGAACTAACCGGTCAGTCTGTTTGACTTTGAACACGTGAGGGAGGAGGGAGAGAGTGGCTGAGATGGGAGCACTGATGTGCAAAGTGAGAATAAAAAGGAAACCAATTAGCATTAGTGAAGACAACAGTCAGTAAACCAGCAACCATATAATGGCTCTGGTAAGAGCGAGCTGCTTTCTAATCAGAAGAGACAAAAAATGAGAATGATTGAAACAGAGAATTGGTCTGCTTATTATTTTTACTGCTTTCTTTATAAATTAAGCCAATTCCTTCGTAGGCCACTTGCACTTTCCCTACTGTTTGTCTCTCTCCCTGGTGCAGGCAAATTTTACTGTACTGATTTAGTGCCTTGATTACCACATCATTTTTCTGTTGTTTTTTTTTTTTCCCCTGAAAATGAGGAGAAAATAAGTAGATATAATTATAACATTTCTTCTTTGTTACTCATCAGATTTTTGTATGCCATCAATTAAAAGCACATCTATTATAAATACACAATATCCATCGTTTAAATTAGGCCAAAGTTTTAAAAATGCCCTGTAAGATTTTTCCGTGTCAGAACAATTCAATCATTATTATGTTTCCTTGATGCAACTATTTTGGGACTTAGCTTGTTCCTTGATAGGATTCTAATTAAGTCATTTACATTTAATTTCCAAATATGAAGCTGTTACAGAAGGCAGCAAGGAAATGAAAAGACAAAAAGAAACCTGAAGACAGACAATGTTTAACAAAAATATTTCTGATATAAAAATGAATCCGAGGAACACATATTCAGTGATAAGTATTCCAGTCCATATCTGGTAAACTCTCAGATAATGGCAGCATGGTAGGGTCACTGGGGTTCTATTAGCTCAATTAATGAGGAGTAAGATAAGGCTAACACCTAGCTCTTCAAACGGCTAAAAAATAGAGCTGATAGTAATGGAGTTATTAACCTTCGCCAGCCATTGAATTTTGCTGCTGATTCAAACTCCATTTCCTAGTTCAGGCCTCCATTAATAGGCTGTTTATTATCCCTAATCCACATCGGGATCAGCTGCAGAAATACGAAAGCCCCATGTAAAGACCAAATAGTAAAAAAAAAAAATTTTAAAAAATCTTTTTTTTTCCAGTCTGATTTTTCCCTTTTCAACATATTCACAGATTCTACCTTCATTAACCTAAACTGTTTGAATATAGGTTCTTAGCAGTGTGATGAAAAAGAAGCTTTAAATATATTATGTAAAAAGATGACATAATCGGGGATTCAGCCACATCGTTTTGAAGGCCAAATAAAACACTGCTGGAAAACTAGTATTTGAGAAGCTAGTGCTGTCTATTTTCTCTACGGGGAAAGAAAATACGTTAATATTGGAAAAATGGGTATCTGAAATGTTATATATGTATTATTAGGTCAATTCTCAAGTTCACCCTTCCCCTGCCCAGCTTTGTCTTTTCACTTGTATTTTTTGTAGATACTGCTGTAATACAATTAATCAATACTGAAATGTAAAACAATCGACCCTGGCTTCAGATCCGATGGAAAAAAACAAAGGACATGATGCAAGAGAGGAACCAGGAATCCCAGGACACACTTAGCAGCAGAGCCCGTTGGCACAGATGGAAGGGCTTGCTTTATCAGCTTGAGGAGAATATGAACACAAAGCTGGCTTCAATTTTAACTACAGAGATCTTGAGTTAAAGGGTCTTTCGGCTCCTTGCTGAAGTTGCACACACTCAGTTGAGGTTTGTGACACTGTGTGATTTTTCTGGTATGTTTTCAATGAAAGACACACTGTATAGTTACCATGGTTTACACACACAAGACATTTCCAAAATCTATCACAATAACATCTAACAGAATACCAGCAATTGTGAGTAATGGAGTTAACATCAAAATTTAAAAAAAAAAAATGGTTATGGTAATATATATACATCCAGCACACAGTGCTACCCTCAAAACTGAATGCAGTTCTGGTTGTTCCACCTTAGAAAAGAAACTGCTAGAATAACTCGAGAAGGTAGAGAACAGGGGGACAGGATGATCAGAAGAGTGAAGTGACTTTGGGGAAAG
This sequence comes from Limosa lapponica baueri, assembly GCA_002844005.1. NCBI lineage: Eukaryota > Metazoa > Chordata > Aves > Charadriiformes > Scolopacidae > Limosa > Limosa lapponica. The sequence goes on along the minus strand of KZ507069.1, from coordinate 31,953 downwards.
GAAGAGATAACCAGATAAACCAGATCAAGGTTCTTCGCCTGAGAAAGAGATGACTGAACAGGCATATATAAGAGGCTTATAAAATCAGGAGCGTTAGGAGAGCATTATGAGAGAAAGCTTATAACTGTGTTTCCATAGAAGAAAGGAGCCTGGAAAAACCACTGTGAAGTATTTTCATACGACACCCCGTGAAAAAGTAAAACTCTTTTCCATGCGATTTGGTGGAGGCCAGAAGCACAGTGTGTTGAAAAAGAGACTATAAAGTCAAGGAAAATGGGCTATTAGACAGTTGTCCAGATGACCCTCTGGCTCAGGGAATCCTTAAACTGCTGATTGCCTTAAGCTGGCCTGGAACCAGCAGACAGCTGGTCATGAACCAGCTGAAGCTAATGACAAGAGATATATAACAGATGACACTGTTGCTGCTGAGTCTTATTTTAACTGTAAGTTGGGGAGAGAGCAGAAGGGGATGAGAAAGATTTTGCTAGATATTAAATAGAATTTTTTGTATATTAGACCTACCCCTGACTATACTATGTATTTCCGATTGTTGCTCAGGCATTAACAATAAAAAAAGCTAAAATACCTATTTACAGTCATGTGGATGAGGAACTGAATTCAGCCCTTTGCCTTAGCAGTTCTGAGCTTCAGACGCCAACCTGTAATTGTATTTGGATTCCCAGTTACCGTAGGCACTAAGTGGTTAATGGTGTTCTTTTACCAGATAGCTGAGAGACCACTAATAGATTCAGCTTCTTATTTGCCCTAAAGGCTGCCACAGTTCAATACGATTAGGATCCTGTCCACTTAAGCAGTAACTGCTTCATAAGGAGGAACATAGAAAGCAATACATGTCTTCTCTGAGTACAGAAAGAGCAGTTCTTTGGTAGACAGGTTTTGTCTGATACAGACGGGTTTTCCTGTAACGGTCTGTAAGCAAGCCTTCGCTCTACTGCAAATTCTAATTTAAAGAAAGCCCTGTACCTTACTTTTTCAGTGGAAAATGAATTATTTTCCTTTTTTGTTCCAGGGCAGTTCTTTGGATGCAGTGGCTGATGCTGTATGGATTTTTTTATTATTACATTTTAACAAACTTTATAGCCCATTTTGTTTGTTTTCAAATAACTTTATTTTCCTTCTTTTCTACCATCAATTACTAGGTTTGTTTTTCTTTTCATAAGATGGAGGAGTCAGGAGACTGATCCTGCTCAATGCTGTATAATTTAGTATTATGTGTACTAGCTTTATGAGGTGGGAGTCAGATAAAACATAGTATTTGAACACTAACCATTTATTAGCTCTAAGGAATAGATTTATGACTTGACAAGCAGACAATAACTCTGTGTTCTGATCAGCCAAAGAGGTCTACTTTGAGTTCAAAACACAGAGTAACATACTCTTTCACAAATAATTTTGTTTACTGATGTGACTAGATTTTAATAATAAACTTGATATATATGTAAATTTATTTTAATCTAATTTCATCAACAGAGCCCTCCTAAAAATGAGACGTTGTAGATTGTTCTGTGTCTGATTTATAGATTTCTGCATCCTATTCCCAGATTGATTTCAAGGCTATAATTCTATCAGGTTTTTCTCCTCATGTCAGAAACACCACCTCTGCAGATAGTGTTTTATAACTAGCATCACAACTGAAACTGAATTACTGCCCTGCTATCCTATGCTGCAATATGTCCTTTTGTTTATAATCACCCTCTCTCCCTTATATACCTACTACTTCAGTTTCATGGCAAATATCAGTTCCAAAATCAATCAGGTAGCATGATGTCTATTTTTGTCCCTTACTTCAACCCCTGTATAAAATAGTAGGGGCCAAATTCTTAACTCAGATATGAATGCGCAGAGCTCCTTAATGGAAATGGAAGCTGAGAAAATGGATCAGTGCCAAATTTCCACACAAACAATTTTATAATGAGTTGCTCTTCCTCACTTGGTGAGGTCTCGATCCTGTAAAGGAGCACATGGCACACACTTGAGTATTCACACTGATTTCAGGTATTTGGATACATGTTTAGAGACTCAGGACCTACCTTCTAAACGCACACAAAGAATAATCCATGGGAACTGCTATTTAACTGAATCTAGCATATTTCAAGATTTTTTCTCCTTTTTTTCATGAAATGGATTCCTGTTTAAGATGTATTTTGTCTTACTTTTAATAAATAAAGCTACTGCTGTTTTCACTTACTTTCATTTTTAAACCTCGGTGGCATGACCACCAGCTCCCTCCCTTTTCACTCTCCTCTTTTCTCCCTCCAACTCAATCTTACCTTTTTACATCCCTGTACAGGGAGTGGGGGGTGGATTGAGGGCAACCACACAGAAGACACAGGAAGAGTTACTTTGCCAACATAAACACTTCTGTAGGTAATATACCTTTTCCACTACTAGTTTTTAGATAAGATTAAGCTTCCTGGAAGCATAAAAACTACAAATTTCCAACACATGCCTTTGGAGTAGCCACGGTGTCAGCCAGTGGTATGGACTGAACCAGGAACCCCTGGAGGGGGTGGAGAAGCCTCTCAGCTTTGATGAGTACACCAGCATCTCAAATCCTCACCACCCTTGGACCAGCTGTAAAGAGTAACCCCATTTTATTTGCCTGGCAGTCATAACAGTTCTCTTTTGATGCTCATTTCTCTTATATTACATTTCTGAACACTTCATTATAGCTCAAATAAAATATAATTCTCATGTTGTTTTTAATTATTTCACAAAACCCAAAAGTCTCATAATGAGCTCCTCGCAATACTAATATATTTCTATGATATTATGCCAATGCTAAAGAAAGAAGACGTAGATCCCTCCTCCTGCTGCAAATAAAATACACCTTCTGATATAATCCAAACTTTAATCCATTTCTTATGGCTTGCCTTTAGAGGCAACTCAAACAAATAACCAGAAGAACAAACCTCTTCTCTCTCCCACAGTTTGGCCATCTGGAGGATTTGTAAGGCCAATGCTCTATTTCCTACTCTCCAGGAGCAAGACCCCTTTTCTAGCTAAGGAAGGAATAAATAAATAAGATGCAGCAGCCTATACAATGTCAATAAAGACCTGTATCTTTCCATAAACAAATTTTTCATATATGCAATGTCGCAATTGCTAAATTTATAGCTTACCTGTTTGGAATAAAATGTGATTTCTGCAGCTCTTCTCCCTGCTCTATGTCCCTTGGGAAGCCATAAAGCACCCAACCATTGGTCACGCAGTCCAGTGCGTTTAGGCGTTTTGCCAGGATCTTCATAACAAGGTTGTCTGGGACTGCAAAGGATTAAAAAGATGACATTTATTTTGTATGCTGAGTCTGCAATTAAGGAGGATACAAACTACTTTTTCTTGTAAGACTGCTACAGGAGCTAAAATGCAGTGAGTTATTCCTGTTTATGACTGATAGATTTTAGAGAGAGGAGTTATTGTTGACTTTGCATATTTACTGTGCTATCATGAAACCCCCAAACTCATAAGGAACTGTAGGACTAAAGCAAAAGTGTTTGGTAAAAACTGATGTCTGCATAATTTTGCAAAGTACCTTTCCTCTCAGCCATACTGGGCTGACGTCACAATGAAGTGTGTGACATAATCTTATCAAAATGCAAAAATAATGACCTGAGTTGTATAAAAGAAATCCTAGAACAGGAAAGAAATTTCTGTAGCATTCTGTATTTCATTTAGCAGATTGTAACGGTTCAGCCACAGCAGGCGAGATGGGAAATTTCTCCTATTTGCCCAAAGGCTTGAAGCTTTTATAACTGAAAATAAATTTCCAAAATGTATTTCAATTACTGTGATTACTGCATTGATGACTCCCTAACTTTAGAGATAGAAGTTCTCTTTCCTCTGTTATTATTTTTCTTTAAGTCAAGAGAGAAGATGAGCAAGATGCTGACTGGGATTACAATTACTATGCAGCTTCTAAAATTCTATGTAATGGGACACAGTGGCAAGGAGGTATCCTGCATATTTTCACTACAGCCTTCACCAAGTAAAATATTTCAATTGAGATACTTATGCTTATGTATCTTGTATTTTTTTCCCTTTTTACAGAAAAATTAAATGATTAGATTCAATAATAGTGACTATAACATTTTGAGAGGATTCTTGCAACGTGTCCGGTTTAGTGTCAAATAGAAGAAAGGTCAGCAAAATCACCTCCCAAAAAAGCAGCCAAAACAATTTTCCAGAAGCAACGAGAGTCCCTTCTCTATATTTGTACAGCGTGTCTAATACACTGTTGCCTCTACTGGAAACAAGCAATAAAGAAATGCTACATAAATCCACATCATGGAATGTTGATGTTTTGATACTCACCCTGCCATTGCATCTGCGTACAGAAATACAACAACAAGTGCCTGTAGGAGGGCAAATGCGTCAGATTTCTGACAACGCCATTCACTTTAGGACTAGCTGCCAGGATGCGCCCGCATTTTAGTAGAGTATATTATTATCGGTGCACATTTATACCCTGGGTACAAGCAGGTTTTAAACCGCAATAATAGAATCCATTTGCTTCCCGAAATTTAGCATTTCCTAAAGACTTACACCTCGATCATGAAATTCATTACTTCTCCTTTAAGCAATCAAATGACTGAGTTTACAGAATTGCACTCAGGATTCAATGTACCAGCAAAAAGGGAGGAAAACCGCAGGGAATTAATTAGAAAACAGATTAGTGTATTAATTGAGGATACCCACTTCACATTATAAAAAAAAAACAAGTTAAGGAGAGTAATATTCTCCATCTGCTAAAAGAAAAAAAAAAGGAATGGAATAAAACCAGACACTTGACAGAGAGCAAAATGACAATGCAAAACTAGGCATTCCCTTAAAAATGGGATTCATAAAATTAACTATAGAACAGTGCAGCAGCAGCGGCAGGCAGAAATGTTATTAGACAGACGATCCTTATATATCTAAGACCTGAGCTGCAGGCAGGCATAGAGGGGATAAGGGGAGAATTTCAGCGCTCTGTGCAGGGCAGCTCTCCCGACCCTCCAGGTTACAAGAGCTAATACAAAACCAAGACATCTGGGCAGGAGGAAGGAAAAAAAAAATAATCCCGACTTCTCTTTCCCCAAAATATATTCCATACAAAGACCAGTGGAATTTTCCTGATAGTCTTGAATTTTGGGCTGCAGCACTAAACTTTCTGTCTTGATGCATGTTATTTTATCGTGCTTCCTAGTGGAATCATTAACGTGGATTTACAAAGACACCAAATTACATGGTTATTTTGAAACATTTTCAGAATGCTTAAAGACAGTTTTGCCAGGGATTTGGATGAAATTTAACAAACCCCAGAGTAAAACTGCACTAAGGTAGGATTCTGCTGGAGCCGTCATCCCTGTGAAATGACCAGGGAATCAGGGCAGAGGCTGAAAGCCCCAGGAATGGCACAGAGAAAGAAGTGGATATACTGAGCTGTTCAGATTCCAGCAGATCATACGAGATTCTCCAGTTCCAGGGGCCAAATTGCTTCCATTCTGCACATGGGAAGGAGAAAAGCTACAGCCTACAACGAAATTAAAAAGCAACTCTGATGGGAACCAGGCAGCATCTCCTCAATCTGATCACTTCCCACAGGCCTTCTGTGAATCCTGATGATAGAAGTCCTCTAATTTGGTCACTATTTTTGAAGAAAACTGAAGCAATCACAAGAGGGAAAAAAACCAACCCCAAGATGCAGTGACAATTAATTAACAGTTTCTCTAATGGCACGCCAGGTTACTTTGAGTAATACTGGAAATATGTGGTAACCCTGACACCTTGCTCATTTCAGGGATGACTGACTAGAAGATATCAGCAATGCACTTTAGGTTGTTTCTACACTCATGTACATATATACATCACTGAATAATATAGATGCTTACACATTTTCTGTGCCTCCCTCTAAAGCTTGATGGTGAGAAATAAAACATAAACAAGTCAGACAGCAAGCTCTGCTCTCCTCTTGATTAGCAAACATACCTATCACTTCAACACAATAGGGGAACAGAGCTTGTTGGCTGTTCAATGGCATTACAAAGTACATCAGCTGCCCTTGAACAAGAACAGTCACACTTAAAACAGCTGCATTAAAACTGTAAAACATCTTCCACAGACCAGGAGAGAAAAAAAAAAAAAAGAAAGAGAAAAAAGGAAGAAAGAAATCAGTATTATTCTTATTTTGCTGTGGTACAGAGAGAGTAGGTAATGAAGAACTCTGCAGTATGATATTCCTTTTCACTCATGTGGAACTGTCTCTTGAATGCAAGGCAAATTAATAACCTGTAATTGGAGGGGCACACAGACTGTAAGTAACTAGCCAGAGGTCTCCTGGCCTTAAGCACATGACCCAACGGGCTATATACCAAAATAAAATTTAGAGCTTTTCTGATGAGACAGTCAATCTACATGTTTTAAGTAGATTATGAAGCACAAGAGCTTTGAATAATCAATTCCTTTTCAACGTAAGCTTGTGTGAGTTTCCAACTCTGAAAGTTGGAGGAATGAGACTCTAGAGAGATTTTACTTTATCATTAGAGAAGTCCAAAGATAAGTTTCTTGTAAAAATGACAGTGTGCTACAAAGAGATATCTAGATTAGGTAATGTGGAAGCACATCTCTATTAGGGTGAGAAAGCAAGGTACAGGAGTAAAATTCACCTCTCAGAAGTAACGCTGCAGAGCTGCTGAGCTACAGCGATACCCTGTGCTGAGAGCACCGTACAGAGCTGTGCACCAAGGTCACGGCGAACCTCAGAAATGGTGTATGTGGCAGAATGAGGCCACAACCAGCTCCATATAGAAATGTAATCCATTCATGCATACATTCTTATTTAACATCAATACCACACACCGTATCTCCCTTATCTCCCAGCCTGTATCGACCACGTTAATGGTCTAGACTAAGCTGAATTAGCAGCTGTGCAACCAAGAAGTGATCTAATCAATTGAAGGGTATGATCAGGCAGGGTACAAGGAACAGAGGCTGAAAGCGCTGCTCTTCATGCTGGAACTGCTGCCTGGACACCTGGAGATTTTCTGTCTCCAGGGCTGTCAATCAGCACCTTCCAGCAGACCATTTAAAAAATAAATTTACTTCCCAGAGCTTCAAAGGTTTTCACAAGTATCAGGTACTTCACATGAAAAGTACGTCCTCACGAAACTCATAGGAATGTGGCCTATTAGCTCTTACCCAACCCCTAGATCTGCAGGACTAATAGAAAACCGTATCAGGCAATCAGTTGACAAAATCACACCATCTGCTCAAGACAAAAGTAACAGAACATTAAAGGCACAGTCTGAAATGCAAAAAACCCTACTTGAGAGACTACAGGGCACTATTCTCCAATAGCTTCAATGCTGTCAGTGCTCCAAGCCATACAATTATCATATTTAAATTGATTCCTGCTCCATATATTTCCCTTTAAAACAGACTTTTGAAGGGTATTGACTCACTTCTCCAAACCTATAAAACCTCGATTCTAAGTACGGCATAAACGTATTTGCAGATGTAAATTCTGTCAGCTTTGTGCCGTAAAAAGTTTAAAGTCCTTTTGACAATATTG
>KZ507068.1:64280-114060 GCA_002844005.1 Limosa lapponica baueri | reverse complement strand
AAACACCGAGGACAAAACCTAAATTTCGCACGTCGTACGCTTTCCCCAGCGTTCTGAGTGTAACACCAAAGGGTTAGAAACTTGTTGCGATACGCTGCTGGGAGGGGGGGAAAAAATGGGGCTTTTTTTCACTCAGTCTGTGAAAATACTGAAGTAGTACTTACCCACTGCAAAGTCAATAAATCCGTATCACGCTAAAAACAACAAAAAGTGTTTTACAAACTGATACTTGTCAAGAATCGATTGCCAGAGCGCAGCGGTGCGAAATTATTACTGAAACGCCAGCATTTACTCACTGCAAAAACTCAAGGAACCGTGAAGCCCCGTTTAGCAGTACACACGGTTTTTTTAATGTGTTAATGGTTTGGGTTTCTTCAAAGTGTATTACTTTTTGAAGTCTGGGTGTTTCTATTTGTGCAGAAAATAGACTGAGAGGCTTTGAGCTCCTACTGTTACAAAAGTTAAAAGGAAACAAAGTTGAGCTGCTAAGTCGGCAGTCTGGAATGAGTCAATAGTATCTCCTTTGTCCTGCTAGCTTTTTCTGCTCTGCTGTATCTTTGCTCTATTTCCTCTGCACAGGGAAATAAGCATTTCTACCCCCAAGCCTTTTTAATAGTCTGACTTTATAGGTCTCCCGGCTTCTAAATATTCTGACCCACCCGTAAAATTCAAACCCATCTGCCTTTCCAGGCTGTATACAACAGTTGTGGTACCGTCAACGACAGCACGCTCAGTTCTTTAACCACCTAGATACTTACACATTTTCCATTATCTATAATTAATGGGGCAAATTATTCTTGCTTTGTTGTAGTAAACCCTGACAGGGGAACAAGTGTGCCTTTTTAAAGTATTTCATCATCAATCGTCTCTTGTGTTTTACAAGAAAAAAAAAAGGGGGGGGGGGATTGGGATGGAGGCACGAAGGAGATGTAAATAACTCTCCCCCTCGTTTACTCGGGGATTCCCTGGGAGTCTCCGAGGGCAAGGAGGTAACATAGCTGGCTTTTACAACGGGATCACAGGTCCTGACACGGGGTCACGGAGAATCTATGCCTGGCTAGCCCTGTGCTCCAGTTTTGTTTAGCTGGTAGCCAGTCCCTGGAGGGATCAATGTCAACTTAAGCATGCTAACTTCTACAAGCAATGGGTTGGCCACTGACCGGGAGCTGTAACTGGCTCCTGGAGGGCTCCCTGGTTCTGCTGCCCTTGGAGCTCCAGTGCTGCTGCCAGGCTGCTGCTGCGGCTCTGGAGCTCCTCACAGAAAGAAATCCAAGTGGTAGCAATATAAAGTAAACCCCAACGCTGTCCGTTTTCTGAAGACAAACGGTGGGTAGATGTATTAGGTGGATTGGAAAAGCGGCTCGGGTAGGGATGTGGTTTATAGACTGAGGCACAGAAACTGGAGCCAGTTCCCACCACCGTGAGCTAAGTTTCTGTGCACTTCAATCCCACTTCGCTCTCAAATCCTGGCCTTGAGATTGATATTAGCCCTTCTGCAGATCTGTCACGCTCCCACAGATGATAAACAAATGTCAATTCAGTATCCCACATGTATAGGTATTAGTGTTCAGCAAATAAAACAGGAGCATACTTTCTCTGTATTACATACACGTCTTAAATTAGCCCATTAAGAAAGGAAGTATGTACATATATATGCACACAAACATACGTATCTTCTCACATTGATAGCCCTTCCTGGTTTAACTATCAAAGAACATTGGAGACTAGAGTTGGGTTACTAGAATACAAAGAAAAGTGAAACTGTATTAACTCCCTGGGAGGTTGAAACCTGTATTTTAATATATACAGTATGTAGTTTTTACTTAATTTTATGTTACAATAGAAAGGTTTTTTAGGTCTGCGAGATCAAGATAATTTTTTGGTTTAGAAATAATATACAGCTTATTATTAATTTCTCTTAGGCCTCCTTTTCTTTTGATTACCTGAATTACATAAATGAGTCATTTAGCGTATAATTATCTGAATGACCATTCCTTTCCGTTTTCAGTCTTGAAAAAGATTATCAACTTCTGCTGTAGTGTTGTATCTGTGACCATTTTGACTGTGCCATATTGACATATAATTTTGTACTCCCCTCTTCTCACCTCCCCCCACCCTCCCCCAGTTCTCCAGTTCTTTTAAAAAATGCAGCCTCATAATTCCTAATGACAACAAGCAGGGGTTTTTTTGTGCTAACCATAAAGGCCTATGCTATGAATTTCTCCAACTTTTGTTTAAAACTCTAAACACATTTCTATCTTTTCGGTTGTAAAGGGTGTTACTAACTTACATTTGGAAATTTGACTGACAGAGACAGCATAGTCTTCCTGGTTCTGCAAGCAGGCAGTTCCAGTGTTTCAGCTTTTGCACAGTAGCACTTTAACAAGCAGCAGCCATGCATAACTAACAAGACTGCAAGTCCAGTTACTGCTTTTTAGAAGCCTGTACCCAGCTCTTAAGTTATCCAAAATGTCCATTTTAAATTGTTGCAGCCATATGACAAAGCTATTAACAGCAGGAAAGTGCAGTACTTGCTCACGATGGATAAGATACAAGAGGAGAAAAAAAAAGTTTTAAAAAATGGAGCCCGAGGCACAGGAGGAAAGCAGCACAAGCTCCAGCTATCCTTTTATAGTAACTGGTGTTTTATGGAAAGTGGGAAAGAAGAGAAAACTCTCCCTTCCTTCCAGCAGCTAGAGAGTGATGGCATGGCCCTTCTAACTGAAGATTGATAGCATTCTTGGAGAAATCTTTATGCAGGTTTCATTTCTAGCATCTGGAAGTGAGAAGTATTGTTTTCCCCAGTTCCTTCTCTTGAACCTACTTCTGGATTCTAGGTCTTATCATCTAGCTCTGTCGATGGATGTCTAATAGATCAGCTTTCAATTTTGGCATTAATGCTTCATAAAAAGCAATATATTTTCCAGAATATTTTAAAGTACTGTAGTAGTTTTCATGAATCTTTTCTACATGTACAGTTAACATTATGAATACTACGTACATAGAGAGGATATTAGCTAATCAGGGTATTACTTTAAAATGTGTACATAATGTGTATACAAGATACACTAAGCACAGACTAAAAAGGTGCTCTCAGCCTTGATTACAGCTACAAATAAATCTTTTGTAAAAGATTAATGGAAATTAGGAAATTAGTAGTACTTCATCAGATGAGAAATAAGCCCCTTAGACTGCACAAAGTAAAAACTAAATAGGCCAAAAACTAGGCAACACTAGCTGGCAAAACTGAATACCAAAACCACTGTACTTTTTTAGGACTCTTAGTATCCTTGTTTCTGGCTGAATGTGGTATGTGCATGAACATCCTTTCTTATAAAATAATAAATTTCACAAAGATTCCACTGTATGACAGTGTACTGACTGGCTGTCACAACTACTGACTAAATATTAATTTTGGTAGTCTTTCCAAGTTAAATCTATGAACTACTATATCTGGATAACTTTTAAATCCCTACCCACAAGTGAAACTCCAACAAACCAATTTTCTGACTTGCACATTGTCTATCCTTCTTTGTAAAGATTTGTTTAGTAATTTACTTTAGTCCGTCATTTTTATTTTTATTAGTTGGTTAGAGAAATCCTAGATAGTCTCTTTTGAGTTTATTTCATGTTAGTTTTACAACACTAAACAGTGCAATAAACACTGCAGGCTAACCAGAAGGAGCTCCACATTAGTGCAATCACTTCAGTTTCGTAACTCCTACAGATTTTTATCCCTTACAAGCATTAGAGCAATGATTTACATACCAGTGAGGGAAAATGAAAATGAGGGGGAAGCTCATTATAACCCTGTAAGTGTACTTAGTTTCTCCTAACAAGGACTAGATTAAACCTGGCCTATGTCACAAGAACTGTGAAGGATGAGAGCAAAGGGTCCTTTCTCATAATGCTCACGCATAATTAATGCTCTCTTCACTCAAGAGAGAAAACCAGACCCAAAATAGGAAGGAGGATCTGGGCTACTATTCTTTCACCTTCGCTCCCCACCCCCACCCTTTGAGCTGTAAAGAAAGGATCAGGTTGCACTATTTTAAAAGCTGGTGCAGCAGGCACACTTCCTCGCTATATTGGAGAGCACTGGGAGAAAAACCTCTGTCAGAGCTCCCTGCAGCAGCGCACGCTGCTTCACAACATCCTTGACTGAGGACTGGGCCGTATCAACAGAGCTAAGCCTTCCATTAAGTGATGAAAACTTCCCCTCTAAATGTACTGTATTTTTAGGGATGTATACAAATAAGAATATTATGGAACTAACTTACCTTGGACACATGGTTTTGAAAGCTTCATGCTTGATGTAAGTCATAAAAACCGAACTACAACAGCTCAGCACTACAGGTAAAGTAGACCTGTAAATAAATGAAAGAAAGAAATTAAGCAACAGCATAATTTGCTGAACGTGCTTAAACAAAATGGATTGATTAACACATTCAAGAATATAATTGCTATCTCTTTCATCCCACCTCTAAACGCAGATTACTAGTTACTGTTCCTACAGACGTTTCAAATTAAATCATACAGCTGATGTTAAATCCATATCAAGGTGGAAGATGGATGGTGTTTTGTCCAAGGTTTGGAATGGGGGTTCAAAGGAGGGCCATAATCCTGTCCCCAACTCAGAATTTCACCAATGGCTTTTCGATTCTAAGATAGGGACAATTAAAACTGTCCTACCTCTCACCGAATCTAAGAGACAAAATAATGCTTACAGGATGCCCCGAGGCATCCTGTAGGATGGCTAAGGTTGTAAGAAGTCTAAAATAACCTAAGATCTGAAATAAGCGTTCAGCAACATTTTGTTGTCCTCTGTATTTGTCTTTTCAAAATATGAAAGTCACAGTTCCAGAGGCAAGGTGCCTAGCTAGCAGTGCCTGCTGAAATGTCTAAAGGCTAATCCGGCTAGGAAGATCTCCCTTAAAGGAGTTCTCATGCTGTGTCACATCTCCACAAAAAAAAGAACCAAAAATTATGCTGATTGAAATCCTCCAGCAGTCTTCCATACTCTTCACATTTGATACGAAGACGTGACTGGGAAAGGACACTAACAGCCTCCGACCTCATCCTGGGAAGGATCCTTCCGTAGGAATTGTGGAGGGAAGCCATAAGCCTCTTCCTGTTGGAACAGGGGAAGTTTTGGGTGCAGTGGCAGAGTCTGCATGAAGCGCTGCAGAGATGCTGGGCTGTGAGTCAGTGGCACTCGGAGCCTAGAAGAGCTGTATCGTTACGGTATCATCTGTCAAGCAGCCCAACAGGGAGAAGCTATAAATGCTGTTTAATCGTGCCTCAGCCCCTTCTACCTGAGCTCTGTGAGTTTTAAAAGAAGCAAAATCTCATCCCAGGCTTAAAAAAAAGGTTGAGATCTATAGATAAAAAGCTGTATATTAGATCTGGATATTACTATTGTAGTTGTTAATAATACATGATTTCAACATACAGACTGGCAGACATTTAAGTTGAACACAAGAATTAAAATATTTACAGGTAGTGGTGTATGACAACAAATTTGCAAGTAGTAGCAAAACTGTCCTTTTCTCATGCATAAGATTTGGCATTCTAGAGGGAAAGCCTGCTGGAAATATGCAAGAGGCTCATGGAAATGGAGGGTAAGATAAGAAAAGAAGTTTAATGGAAGATGCCAAATTGGATGACTGAAGTCTGCATCAAATAAGAAAGCAGTATGCTATTTACTTTCTGATGCTGTGTAAGTGAATGAACCTAAGCCCACACATTCTCTTGCAAATCATGTCCCAAGGATTCTATCTCTCTATGCCCCAGAGGCCACGAGTGACCATGTACTGACCCCTGACAGACTCCTGCCGCCTTTTCTTTAATACAGCAAGCATACACGTCTCTAGCCACTTGAGCCTATACAAGTGCTATACATCGCATGCTGCCTCCCCTTCTTTTTTTAAATTTTAGCAATCTATACCCCCCCCCCCCAAAAAAAAAGAAATGTTCTATCATCTTTTATGTCTCTCTACAGACTTTCTTGCACTGAGAAATTTCTCCATACCTAAGCAGATGTGTTAAGGTATAAGGAAAAAAATAAAAAGATAAGATTATTTCAGGGAAAGACTTAACAGCTTTTCAGAAAAAGGAATATTTAATTTCAAGGAAAATAAAGTCTTTTTCAACTGAAAGAGTCTCATGTTTATATTATCACTAAAACTTTTGCTGAAAGGGGAAGAGTAACTGTAGACAGTAGTTCAAAAGGAAGTTCTGTTACAGTTACAGACCAAAACATTGAAGTTCTTAGAGTGTATAAATATGTAATCAATGCTGAACTTCTGCATTTGCCTAAAATACTGAGCTGTGAGTGTCCTTTTAAAGCTGCTCTTCAACGTGTTCAACAAGTCTTAATGCTGAAAGCTATACAAGGAGATAATTAATACAATAGCATTCACCAGGAATAAAACTGAGATATTCCCTCATTGAAACTTCTCCAGCTCTAAAAAACATTCAAAAAAAAAAAAAAAAGGCATTTCAAAGACCATTGTAGATGCTGGACATAGACTGATTTTTGAGTTAAAGACAGACATCCGCTAGCCAAAAGGAATAACTAGAACAAAGGAGAAACTTTAAAGTTTCAGACTTTCAAGTTTGAGACCTCTAGTTTGAAGTTATCTATGTTTTCACACATCAAGTAGGTTCAGTGGAGTTAGAAATATCCAGTATACGTAATGAAAACAATCTCTATCAGTGGATACAGCATGAACATGATAACACATGTTTTCCAAGCCTAGAGCAATTGTCAAGCAATTACTATTTGTCAAGGCAACACACTTGATAGCCGGGGTCATCTAACCCTAGGTCATCTCCTTCTACCTTACTCCGAGGTGGGTGGCAGTGATTCAGCTGCCCAGCTTTCTTTAATTTGCTCTGAAGGTAAGTTGGGGAGGGGGGGTTCTCTCCCTACATGCAGGGAGAAAGCCAAGGGGAGGCTGAGGCAGCGGCAAAGGGGTGCAGTGTCATTTCACCATGGTGGCTGACACAAGGAACAGCTGCTGGGGTTTTGTTCCAAGGGGAAGGAGGGCTGGCGCAGGTCAGAGGGGACTCCTGGACAACTGATGATTAACCAGGGCTTTCTAAAGCCTTTGCAAGGCCCATATTGTGTTTGTTTAGGACCCAGAACTACAAGTGCATGTTATCAGCAGGCTGGGTGGATTGGTTTGTGTCTCTTGAGTTAAATTACCAATTCTAAATACCTTCTAAAACAGAGAAGAGAAAGACCTTGTCTTGCACAGTGTGTTTTGCTCCAGTTTGACATTTGCTTTTTTTTTTTTATTTTCATTTTAAAGGCCCTTATTGAACTAAATATACCTTATTTACCAAATAGGATTCTTTTTGCTATCCATGCCTGTACAATTTTTATTGAGTCATCTATATAACTAACCTCTGATTCTTAATTTTTACATTTTATGATAGAAAAATTAATTGCTTTTCTTTACCACATGATTCAGTCCTCCAATTATAACTTGTAAACTGTGCGTAGATGGAAAATGGAATTCAATTAAAATGTAGCAAAAGAGCACTTCATTTTTTATCAGTTAAATTAAATAACCATAGATGTACATAACATGTAAGAAAAAAAATCAGAACATACTGCACTGAAAAGTGATTTATTCAACAAGGACTAATCACTGCTAGTTGGTGAACTTAAGTGATTGCTTCTGGTCAGCACGACCTTCAAGACTTTAGAACTAGTACATCTCATCCTCTTACAGTTTTCGTTCATGGACGTGATGAGAAAAAATGAAATTGCCTGCTTTTTCATCTCCCAGTGGATTTTTCAATTTTGAACATACTAGTCATTAATATAAAGTAGATTAGTACATTAAAGGAGAAAAAAAAGCTCTCAGAAGCAGGTTCAGCATTCTGTAGTTCCAACTGCTCTGCCAGTGACTTCCACCCCTTCTGTGGTTTGACTTTCTCTAAAACTTTGGCATAAAAAATGTGTTGCATAGTATTTTTATTGTGTTATTTTAAAATACTATAGTAAATTTAACCTTAATACAGGCTGCCCTACTTCCATACTTAATTTTAAGTGGTCTTGTTAAAAATGAAACATTTAATTTAACTAAAGTGTACATATAGAACTCATTAAACATATATTAATAATTCCAGGAGGCCACACAAGTAATAGAAAATGTGGATTCCTACCTTTCTGATTTATCAACCATTTATGCTATAGTATGTTCAAAACAGAATGGGTTCCTACTGTGCCTGCTGGTGTACATACAAAGTTAAAGAGACAGAGCCCTGGCACAGAGGTTTGCCTTCATTTGCTCAACACCTGAGGTGTTAAAAGGAAAAAGCCAAATAGGAGAGGAGTTGTTTTTTTTTTAAAGCACTGGCTGTTCAGGTGCAGATTTACCAGCAGCAGGAGGCAGGGGGTGAAAGGATGCTATAAAGAGCTCTAGATCCTCCTCTGTTCCTCCATCCCTTCCTATTCCCCTCCTCTTCAAGCTCTAGCTGCATTCAGCTATGCCTATCTACTGAAAATTGGAAGGACTTTAAGCTAACTAGGGAACTGAACATAAGCATTGACCACCTTAATCTTTGTTAAATATAGAGACTTCCCTTTGAATTTCCTTGTCCTTGCTGATTGACTTAGAAGGATAAACCTACTGTCAGGACAACTCCCCAAGTTGAAAGGAAGAGAAGGAAAGTTATTTCTGAGAGAGTCCAAAGGTTGTGATCCTGGCTCGCTGAACTTTGGAACACGATTTACAGATTTGGCATTACAGATCTGTGGATTCAATTTATTCACTTAACAAGGATTAGAATAGGATTGCTCTTCCCAGATTACTGTGATGGAAACACAACTATCCCATGGATTTTCTATTCTTTTTTCTTGTTCTTTTTTTTGGCAGGCTCAAAGATTTCCTCTCTGTAGTAGAGAGAATCTGAAGGCCAGCATGAGAAACAAGAAAAGTCACTACTCAAAATTACAATGGTATCTACAAGTTTCTGAAGAGATAAAGATGAAGAAAGTTTGGTTTAGGTAAGGGCAAGATTAAGTGAGGAAAAAGAGATGAGGTAGAGGCATTTATTAACATATGCCATAAAATCTCTGAAATACCACAGGCTATGCAGTTAGGAAACTGACTGAGGTTGGTTCTAGTTGGTTGAATTTAAAGAGGGGAAAGTCCTGGAAGTATTTGTTTCATTTTTACAAAGACTGTGAGTAGGCCAAGACTCATAAATAAACCATCTTTTAAGAATACAGGAGAGGTCAGTCTGGTTCAGGCTAGCCATACACTTGGCTAATGAACGTATCTCCGACAGCAGACAGAAGCCAATTCTTACCCAAGTACTCTCTCAGAGAACAGCAAGACCAGGACAAGCGTATTTGATATTTCCCATGGGTTCCAGCATCTAACTTTGGTTTAGCTCGGGGGGTTTCCTGGGCCTGATGTGGTTTGTCTAGTCAGTGACCTTTACTAGATCTCTCTTCCAAGGTCATGTGCAGTCTCTCCTTAGATCCATGTGAACTTCCTTCATCCATATTGTCTAGGCAAAGAATGCCATGAGTATATTATTCATGGCTATATAAAACAATACAATTTATTGTATTATTTGGTTTGAACCTGCCTACACCAGCTTCATGTGATGCACCCTCATTTTTTTATTGTTAGAGAAGGTGAAAAGTTGATCCCTGTCCAGCCTTTTCATGTGTGATTTTAAACATTTATTGCTGTTTTGAAGAAGTGTTACAGGGGTGTGTAATTAAAGTCTCTGAAGCAGAGTCCATTGCCCCTGTGCTGGAAATCTATTTCTTCTTAGCTCTGCCAATCAACCACCAGTTTCCCTGCTATCTGTGGCAGATGCTGAAGCTGCTATTGCACAGAAGTCCTTCCAAGATCCTGGGGAACTGGAAGCTTAGATGAGCACATTCTGAGAGAGCCATTCTTTCCCACTGTTAGCGAAGATGCATTAGAGGAAAAGATGCAGTCATGCATATTGTGCTCTTAAAACCCTGCTGGTCTTTCTGCAAGCAGAATCTAAAAGAATAGTAGGGAGTGGAAATGAAGAGAAGAAAATTTGCCAATCCACAGAAATCAGTCCCATTCCAAGAAAATCACTTGCTAAGAACTAAAGCTCAAGGAATCAATGTAAACTTTATCTGAAAACTGAAGTAGAAAACTGAAGATAAAGTAGTTCAAGCTTCCTCTAAAGGAGGGGGGCATTGTTTCTACAGTTTGGCAGTAGACCTTCAGCAGGCACAGTTAACATAATAATTAAACCAGCAGAAGCTTGAGAGAGTTTCATATTATTTCAGTAGGAGATTCATAACCCATGCAGTATACTCCCATTTTCCCTATGTCTTTTACAAGGCGCAGGAATATCTCTCAAGCAGGCAGGAAAGCCCGGTTTCTATTAGTAGAAAATTAGACAGATAGGTAAGACAGGTATCCACTCTTAAGTAAAAATATCAACAAAGGCTTTCAGAAATCTTACTACGAGGTAAGGGATATTGTGTCCCTGTACAGAAGAAGATAAGCACCTATTGCGGAAAAAATGTTCTCTTAGAGAAATTATGTAAACTCCAGTTAAGTGTCAAAGCTATTAAACAGTTCTGCACTATTGAAGTAGAGGTGGTTAAGGGAGACTGATGATGCTAGGACACTCAAACAGAAAGTCTTTTCATTTAGGTCCGTGAGTAACTGCAGTTAAAGTGACTCTATTTGACACAAAATGATGTGTACTGTTGCAAAATAGTTTCTGTCAGCACATTTCACCTAGGCAACACCCAGTCTTTCAGATATAATCATACTGGGTTTGGCTGCAGGATCTGATTATTATTTCGGAAGAGTGTGGTTGGCCAAGCAGGTAAAGAAATTGTACTGAAAGTTTCACAAGACACAAAGAAAGGCTAAAAAAAAAAAAGAAAAAGAAAAAAGCATACAACCCCCGTGTTATTAAACAGGCAAACAAAATGTTTTTTCAGGAGCTCTCAGCATTCCTCTAGTTAGAACAGGACACCCATTTGTGCCTGTTATGAACAAGTACATGTTTGGCAGTCCCTGTTGGAGAAAGGTAACTCTGGAAGACAGGTTATTGCTCCTGACCCCCTGCTGCGATGGTTAGATATTCTGAAGGTTAGAAGGGCTCAGAGCCCCTAACGTTACCAGCTCTCACCCCAAATGTTGCCTGGTTCTGACTGGCTTAATTCAGAGCCATATGTCACATAAAAGGTCCTGAAGATGGTCTTGCCCCTTGCTGGCTTGTTGAAAAACATATAACTAATTATCATAGGGACTATCAGCACTTGTTTGGTAACTCCCTGAAAGACAAAACCAAATGTACCTTTTGTTCAAGGCAGATGGTCCTGACTCTCAGATATTTATAGGGAGACAAAGCAATCCCTGAGTATTGCAGAGATTTCTAACGTGAGCAAATCGCTCTCTCTGAATAGACCTGTCAGTCACTGAGACCTCTGGTACATTAAGGTATGAAGACGACACTGTACTGAGTCTTGTTTGTTCAAAGTTTAATGAGGAGAGGACTTCCTTGTCTACCATAGACATCTGATGCAGCATGTACCAGGTAGCTGCAAGGCTGTTTCAGTCAACTTTGTGCACAATGTAGATAAAGTACAGAACATTTTGTGAGAGACTATAAATGCTGAGATGTTTTCACTGATCTTAAAAGATGACCTAGAAGCTGATTTAATTGACCTGTTACTGTCTGGATCTCTCCTCTGGGAAGTAAAAAGCTCTTGATAATACGATGTATAACAGCAAAACCATAACCAAGTGTTTCAAATCAATGTTGCTGTTTCTGTAAGTCTGAGAACTATTGATCATAGAGCTTCAGACTTCTGTGAACTGAATCAATCATCTGGTGTGGTACTACACTTAAGTCCTTCATCTCCTGAGGCTCTGACAACAACTGCTTTTTCTGGGAGGAGGCAGGGGGAACACAAAACCAACAGAAAATTCCTGCTTGGTTCGCGAGAAATACTGAAGGGTAGCACTCAGCATAATGTAGCCCAGTGTTCCTATGAGGAATCTAATGTCTTTTCTCTGCTGCGTGGACCCCTATGTAAAAATAGACATCTTGCAGGCTGGCAGTTCAAAATCCCTGAGGATTAGTGATTGGTTAGGAGATTATGGATACTACTCCAGTCTGAATTTGAAATAGCAAATGAAAGTGCTGAGGCACTGATAGTTGACGCTGAACTGCCAGCCCCCTCACCCTTTTCGTAAAGTTATAGATACAGAAGGCTCTGACGCTTATTTGTAATGGTACATTTGCTTCTGCAATCACTTGTAGAAGGGAATCTATTTCTGGTGTTTATTGTTTCTAATAAGCCAGATAGCTTGTTAGAGAATAAGAGAGAGAAAAGCCACAAGACCAACAAGTCACTCAGCACTATGAACAACACAGTACTGAAAATACAAAGACAATCACTACTATTGGGGCTATAAATACATAACGCACTCAACACAGAGCCAGTCACTATCAAGGTCCCTGCAGGGAGTGTGCAAGTAATAAAATAGGTCTTCTCAGGCCTTGGACTTTAAAATACATGAATGAAAGACACGCCATATTGCTGATGAATCTTTTATCCCTTGCTATGTGCATGGGCAGCAACTTGTGCTGGGAATCATGCTCCTCTTGCCTCCATCAGACTTCCCTGCCAATACAAGTGGGCCCTGTTAGTGGATATGTCCCAGAAGCTCAGAATCACAGCTTTTAGGACACTGAATAAGAGACACTGTCTTAAATCATAACTATAGCTTTACTTGTGGAATTTAGAAATAAATTCATTTCTGTTTAAGGGACGTCTCTCTCCCTCCCCTGCTGTATGTTTCCTCTGGGAAAAAGGAAATGTTACTATGGGGCGTGTTGCTCTCTGAAGAATCACACTACGGAAAACCTTAAATCCCAGTAACTTATGACTCCTTTATCCATATATACAGAGATATATCCAGTATGTTAACTCAAACTATATTTTGCTAATGGTCATAAGGAGACTTAATTTACTGCATGAAATTAATTATACTATTACATATAAAGTTAAATGAATCACACAGTACATATACTCCATTATTTCCATCTTTGTGGTATGATGGAAATAATGAAGTCATGAATGTTTGTACTCATGATGCTGCTTCATGCCCTGAGGATAGTGGACATGAAGGTGCTTCAAGCAGTAGTCTGCTGATACCATCTAATGGACTCCGCTTGTCCAAATAATTTGTCCTTGCACTTACGGGGCACACCAGCAATGAAATCCGTCTACACAAGCATTCAAAGAAGCAGCCAAAAGCATCCCAGACAAGTTATTCATGCTCTTTATAAAAATTGGGCAATTAAAATAACTCTCTGTGCTTTGGCCAACTTAGATGGAAAACCAGGCTATACAAATTAACATACACACAATCTCCATTAAGAAAGCAACCATCTTTTTATACTGTTAACTGTACATCACGATATTAGTCTGAAGAGCCCAAAACTGCATACAAATACACTTTCTAGTCCTCCAGAGAAAATATTTTCTTAATTCTGCCATTTTCTTATTTATTCATCAAAATTGGCCGAAAAACTTCCACACTCTTAAATGCTAACACTTACACTTTTCAACCTATATCCAACCATAGGATTGTCTTTCTGAACTACAGTTTCTACTACTTTGTCCAGTCCAATTGTGGTTATGCTAAATAAAGGGATTACCACCACTTTAAAACATTATTAAAGCTACTAAAATAGAAAAACTCATAATAACTGCACACCATGTTTTCCCAATCCTACCTCCAACTATACAGTCTTCTGTAAACTTAAATAAATACTGTATCATTCCAGTTTTCTTGTATATGGTTGTTTACCTCACATAATCAAACTGAATACATTATTTATCTTCCTAACTACCCTTTAATTATTCTTACTGTTTCTAAATGTCCTTATTTAACCTATAAGCAATATTTTCAAAATTATTAAGTGGTAAATTCATTTGCACCTTTGAAAATGGGGGTTAGATCCTTCTATATTATTAGCTCTATATTTTTCTGAGTATCATACTATCCAAGATAGACACAGACACCTTGCTGGGGGTTGATTGCTGTAGTAGCTACATTGGGTCTCTGAAGATATGCAGGAAAACTGTATTTCTCATCATAACAAATCCCCTCTGGTTAAGTGAATATTTTCTTTAGTCAACAAAAGTTATTTTTAAGCTGTTCAATAAAATACTAAGTGGGAAAGCTGGATATATAGCTTGCATTTTATAACTTCAAAACTATAAATATAAATGTGAATTTTTAATTACAAACTTATTAAATTAATATACGTGCTGAAAAGCAAGTTCTGACAAGTAAAAGCAGGCAACCTTAGATTTCAGTTGTAAGTAAAAGGAGCCTTAGTAGTTTTTTTTCATTTTTCTCAATTTGCTCAATTCATTAAGGCATCTCACAATTTAGAACCATTATTCTCTCTTCATGAAACATCTTGGATCTTAAACTCTTTCTTTGACTTTCACAAGAAGTCACATCACTCAACTTTTAGATGGCTTTTTAAAGCAGTATTTCACTTCTATCCAGGAATTATATTTTCCTATCCTTGTAAAAAAGTGCGAGTTAAACATTCTGGAGTTATCTGCTAGACGTGTTCCTCCAAAAGCTTCCTGACCTATACTGTTCTTCTTCTATATAAACTGTATTAATATAAAGGTGCAGTGGTATGTGATTCATATTTTTGAATAATTCTATTCAAGTTGACAACAGTTGTTCTCCTGATTGGCTTGTATTATAAGGGTTTTAAGACTTTAGTGGTCTCTTTCTAAGTTAATTCTCAAATAGCGTAAGTAGATGTCTCCTACTTAAAAAAAAAAACCCACAAAATACATAGACCAAAGCCAGGTAAATCTAGATGATTCAAGTGCAGTATTAAACAGAAAAGTTTTACTAGAACCCCTTGGTTCTCTATTGAGATAAAAAGACAGAGCAAGCTACAAAAATGAAGGAGTTCTACTTCTCTTACATAGATCTTCCTCCCTAGGAGCTTCACTGAGTGAAAACCATTTGATTCTCTGTACACTATTCACATTTTTAATACAGCTGCTTCTAATAATTGAAACGTTTCTAACACAATTTGAGGGAAGAAGGTACAATAAATGTCCATTTGCAAATGTTCACAGCCTTTCCTGTCACAGACCCAATGCAAGAAAAAACACTGGAATATAAACACTTTAATTTGAAGACTTTAATTATTGTGTGATATGAACACGTAAGTCCTCAGGCAGCTAACAGATTAACACAGTAATAAATATAAACGGTTTTCTCATCATCCTTCAAATTGAATTTGTTAGAAAGAAGAGACATGCTAGCCAGTATTGTGAAGAGACTGAATTCTGTCAGTATTCTGGATAGGCAAATGATCTTCATTCCTTCACTATCCTTGCTGTGTTATGCTACGTATTTTATGGTCTAACAAAAGCATATACAAAAATTATTCATGTTATAATCAAGGCCATGAATGTTGGTAACATGAACCATACATATTCTTTAATGTTGCTTTTGAGTACAGGAAAATAAAATATCTTGAGGTTTGGAGCAGAAATACAAGTGATACTTTCTAATATCACTAACTAATTTCACTTTAGGGTTCCATTATCACAGCATAGATACTTGGTTTCATTTTTATTACTAACAGGCTTTACTTATCACAGTAAAAATAGGCTGTTAACCACAGAAAGTAAAATTAATCATCAAAGTTCTGGTTTCATTTAGGAATCAGACTTTTTCAGATATTCTCTCAAATAATAAAATAGTTATCTATATGTGACTTAAAAGAAACTACGTGTGTTTTGAATGCAGAATATTTCGCCATACAAAGATATACGTACCTGAAGAGCATGTGCTAGATAGAATTAGAAGCCAAGGAAAAAGGGTATTGACAATGCTGAAACCAGCTTCCTGCCCAGAGGATCAAGTAGTGTAAGCAGAGTAATAGTACTGCTTGCATAAACAGGTAAAATGCTTTATCCTTATCAACGATCTGTAAATAGAAATTATATGTATATGAACTTTAAAATGAAAATAAGTGAAAATGAAAATACAGAAAGGCATACAAAATACAAGCATACATCTATTGATAAAAAATTGGTATGTGCATTTTTGATGATTTCTCATGTGTTCAGATTATCCAGTTTCATCTCCACATTCCAAATTTATTTTTCAAATTACTTCTTAATATTATAGATTATTTATTGAGTGAAGCCAACAATTATAAAAGAAGATAGATGTAAGAGCATTGTGATAATGGACATTTTTTGTCTAATCTGTTCTAAATTGCCAGTGAGGAAGATGCTCCAGCATCACCAGATAGCCTGGTTCCAGTCTTTAACTGTCCTTGTACTTAGATGGATTTTCCAAATGTGTAGCCTGTTCTTCTTCACTCTAAATTAAGATAATTTTTTCTTGTCCTTCCACAAGTGGGTACAAAAGACAATTTATGACCATCTTCTTCACAATAATCTTCAAATGTCAGATTATTTCCCCCAGTCTTCTCTTGAGTAAATGAATGCAACTCTCTTGAAATGTGACTTATAAATCTTGCTTTCCAAAAACTTTTTGCTCTCCTATAGATTCACGTTTACCTGGAAATCAAAACTATCTTCCTTTTCCAACTTTATTTTAGCACAGAGATACAACAATTTTATTCACTGACTTTTATTCTGGCTGTTTTGTGTGAGAGTTCTCCCATTTCGCTTCATCTGTAAAAGCAGGTAGTATCAACATTATTTGGAATTTTGTGGTGCTCCAGAGCAGTAGGCCCCACAGATCCTCGAAACAAAATACATCTGTCCATCTCTTCAGTAACTTCTTTGGAAATCAATAATGACAATTCTCTTTGAATGTACAATAATTCACTTCTTCCTATTTTTTTCTGTTTCTTCAAAGACATGGATAAAATAGGGACTTTGTATATGTTCTACCTAGTCATACTGTAACTTTATTTTCACATTTAACAGCTAAAACAAGAATTATAATATTCTTAATAAATAAGCAGACAGATAGACGGATGGACAGGCAGACATAAATCTAGTTTTCTTTGAGAATTGAGCATAATAGAAGGAAGATCTGACTCAAAGTCTGTATGTCTCTTTGTTGTCTCAAAATAGATAATGTCTGCTGAAATGGAGGTAGAAGGATGCTGCTAATTGAAGTATACTATGGAGTCTCTTTTTGATGATTAAACAATTATTAGTTCATGGTAAACATACATCATGTTCTGCATTGTTTTCAGTGAGTTTTGTCTGAATAAAGCAGAAATATTCTGGACCAAGAAAAGTAAAAGAAAGGATGTAACATAATAAAAGATCAAAGAAGTACTGTAAATGCTGCAGTGGCTGGTTGTCTTCACATTTATTTCCAGATGCCCGCCTTTAGAGAATCTAGTCTCTTTACTTATTTTGAATCAGAGATAGTTTATCCCAGGAATCTCCACATTATTTCCTTGGAAATAAGACTGGGGGGGTGGGGTGGGGTGTGAGAGTGAAAAAGTGGGCAGTGGTTTCTGACATCTAGCCCAGATTTTCTGCTTCTTTGCCCTACTTCACTTGCACAGACTATGCAACTATACCACAGTCACATACGAAAGTTCTTCTAAGAAGTGGTTTCT
Source organism: Limosa lapponica baueri (assembly GCA_002844005.1). Classification (NCBI taxonomy): domain Eukaryota; kingdom Metazoa; phylum Chordata; class Aves; order Charadriiformes; family Scolopacidae; genus Limosa; species Limosa lapponica. The sequence continues at coordinate 96,414 of KZ507068.1, read as the reverse complement.
ACAGTTTGGTTTTGCTTTTTAATATTCATATAGTTTATTCATAGAGTACTTTCATAATGAATTCCTGAAATTTCGTAGTTGTTCTTTGTAATCTAGTTACTCTATCCATCTGCAAAACATCCAAATCCCATGATACCTAGGTGTGCTCTCAATAAATTAAATGAGTAAATAGGCTTAAGGGTTCCCCGCAGCATTATGCTCCTGCTCAGAGCCACCCACTCCCCCACCTCTGGAACAGCCTTTACAGTTCCTCTACCCTCCAGCCAAAATCCTGATGTCGTCATCTCCTCCTTGCCATGCTCCATCTTAGCTTTCAGCAGCTCCTAAAAACTTATGTCCCCCCACTTCCTCAGGAAACATACAGAGGCAAACCCCCAACAAGTGAATTATTTAAGCAGGAGTGATGGGCACAGAATGTATGCGCAATGAAAAGAGAAGCAGTTTATGAACACTTCTGTAGCAGGCAGTTGTACCTGCACTATCTGCCGTAACAGTTCTCAGAATCTCTTTTCACAGAAGTCCTAAAATGACTTTTTTCCTCAAAACAGAACCACCAGTTCCAGCAGTTCAGACATTAGAATATGTAATGTATTCAGAGAGAAGTGGACAACTTCAAATACTTTTTTAGGTTGTTTCATGTCATTTTCTAGAACTATGCTCGAGGGGATCACAGTATTACAATTTTATATAATGCATTTGCATTTCAAAATTACAAGATTATAAGAAATAACAATTTTTTTTTCAGCCAGGTGTGTAATATCCATGACAGATTTGCTTTATGTTTTTCTCCATCTATGTGTATATAATCCTACTTTCTCGTATTTTTCATTGGTATTCTCTTGCTTTTTTTAATGTCGTTTCTATCATTTGCAAGAACATAACTCTACTGAAGCCAAAGGTACAGAACTGTACATTCATACTATAGAAGTGATTTTTCGCAACATAGTTCCCCACTATGTTGCACGTAAAGTTGATGGCAATAGAGCAAAGCCAGAACAGCCAGTTAGTTCCTCCAGAAAAGCCGCCTGCATTTCTGCAGGAATGCTTCTCCAAATACCTCATCTCTAGGCAAATTTATTGCTGAATAGTTGTTATGATGATCTATTTGCTTCCCAGTGTTCCATTAAGAATCATTTCCTATTAAGAATTGTTTCCAAACACCTACCTCTCAACCTTCCTTCTCAACTTCTGGCCATTTTCCTTTGACCTATAGCATCCTAAAAATTCTGTCCAATTTATTATTTTATAGATGTCCTTTATATCCTCAGCACTTGCTAGAGGAGCTGACCCTCTTTCAGAATCTGCATATAGTTTTTATTTGAACAGTTTATTTCCTCTCTTTACCTCTGAGTAACTTAAATGACAGTATTCAACTGAATGCTACCGCACTGTGTTCCAACATTGTCCCACTTGCCACATTTTCCCTTCCCTTTTTATTTTCTGTCCTCAACCTTAAGCAGTTAACCCCAGGTTACAAAGTAGTATATGAATGTAATTTTATTTCCCCTTTTTTGTGTTTCCTGCGTACAGTTTTCTACAACCTGCAAAATTAGAAATAATCATGAAAATAACTAGTGATCTCACTAGGTCAGAACATGACCTGGAACCTAATAGTAATTACATCGCATACTGGAAAACCGTCCAAGTAATACAGAGATTATGTTAATCCCAAAATATTATTGCATATTCCTTTCTGAAATCTGTATAAATATTCAGTAAAGCACTTATCCCATCATGTGCACGATGAGATCACTATTTTATATTGAAGTGTGCCCACCTCAGCATCAGGTCCTTCTCAAAAGTCTCAGAATAGAACACCGTAAGAAAACGCATTATATTTCAGGCTTTTATCCTACAAGGAGGTACACATAGGTGGGACCCAAACTGCATTTTAATAATGAACTAAATCTATTTACCCAAATGGTCACATACTGACTTCTTTACTATAATCTTGCTTATTTTTAAAAGAATATTCACTCATCTAACTGGCTTTCCAATTTCCCTTTAAAAATACTTCACATTAGGTAAGTACTGTTTTGCCTTCTATTGTCCTCCTCTGAGTGATTTTTTGTTTGCTTTCTTTTTAATTGTCACACATTATATCCAAACTTACACATTCATTGACATTTCTGTTCAAGAAACAGTAGTCTGAAAGATACCTATAGATTATTTGTTATCATGCCATTGCAATTTTAATTTACAGCAGGCAAGTACAGTTATAATTACTGCTAACTGGATGTAGTTCATAAGGTTACCCCTGTGTTACGGAGCTAAACAGGGCCCAGGCACACGCTGGGGTTCTACCACGTGATAATCCATGCCATTTAATTGCTAGCTCTTTGGTACACTTTTGGCCCAGGCCAAAACAAGCACAGGAAGATTTGGGGAATAGCGTGGGTTAGGGATTGCTCTTAGTAGGCAGTATGAACGAGGCCGCCCTGCTTCGGGACAGCAGATGGGTCAGCCACATGAATGTGAGCTGTAATTTGCTACCAACTCTTGACTGGGCTGTGGTACATTTTGTTTTTGAGTACAGATGTCATCTAAGAAATTAAATGCAGTTGAAAAGTGGTAGAGAGTAGGCATACCTTCTCGTGGTCCCATCACCAAACATAAGTGAAGGATGAGAGCTGTTGGCGTGGGAGAGGGACAGACCAGCCTTAGGCTGACTGTGACTTCCCCATGGCAGGCAAATTCTCAGCATGTGAGTAGGAATCTTGGCTACCTTGTGCTACCTCCAGTGGGCAGAGCAGGGGTACAGAATCTGGGTCCCTTCGTATTTTCAGACACTTATCTATGTTTTCAATTACCATTTTTGTTTGCTGTCTCTTCAACTATCTTTTCAATTAAATGATCTGATTTGTAGACAGTGGTCTCAGATTTCCTTTTATTCAGTATTACTCTATTGGAAACAAAGAGAAAAATTAAAAGTTGAAGAAATTTGAAGAAAATCTGTTTTCTTTAAAAGTTTCACATATTTTCAGATTATATTAGCAAAAATATACTAACTAAGCAGATAATTAGGCTTTCTCAGATAGCGTAATGTGGTCCAAGCTTTCTTTCTGTTTTATCTTTGCATGATGGCAGGCTTAAAGTTCCCATTTCCAGTTCCATTTTCTTTTCTCCTACTTCATACTTCACTAAACATTTTTTTACAGTGGAATTGTGCTCTTATTCTCTTGCAATGTCTCTCAGGAAGCTGAACCAGCTTTCTGCTATTACTCTTCAAACTGCATTTCTGTCAGTGATTTTAACAACGTTTACCCTTTTTCTGGTCTCTTTATTAAGCCAGAAGTATTGTGCATTCATAAGGTCTTCATTTTAGATCTAGTATCTTTTTATTTTTCTGATTACTATCAGATCCAGGACTGAATTAATTTGCATTACTTCTTCCAGTTGTTCTAAGTACTATACAAAAATATCCTCCTGTAGGCTCTTTTGAAACATTTCTTGCATATAACTCAAATTCCTCCTTCACAGCTTTTCACACATTTATTTTCATATAAATACCAATATATGTATGTACAATATACATGTAACGTATATATAGATATAATAATTGTAGAGATCCTAGAGAAAGTCCATGAAACAAACCTTCAACACAATCTTCATGGATTATACATCTTCCATTTTCATTTGTGAAATTATTTCTGTGTCTGCCAGCCATGTGAGTTGCAGGATCTGCAAGGAGGGTCGCTGTTTGACAAATTATGTTTCCCTCACCTTATCTTCCTTATAGAGCATGGGATAGTTCTATTTATGTTTTAGCCAGATTTGTTTGTCGTGCGATCAAAGACCATTTCATGGAATTTGTAGTGGTACTGCAAGACCACAGGTACCTAAGCTGTGTTTATGAACAGAAAGTCCTAATTTTTCATTGTTATTTCCTGCAAGACTTTATAGATGAAGTGTGTTTTCACGTCTCAATGTAGCAATACTCACTCATCTTGCAAGTGTTTCCCTATGGGTACACTTTGCTGAAAATTTTTTCCTGTTTTGTTAGTATTTCTAGCTATGCTTTCCTCACTGTTCTTCATATATTAAAAAGATAGACGTTTTAACTGGTTGTTTTAACTGAGACATTATCACCCAAAAATTACAAATCAAAAATACATGAACTTGAGTGTAAAAATAATTTTATCCTCAAACTACAACTCTACATTTTAGATTAGTAGTACTATTAAACAAGCAGTAGTTTTGTAACTTAACAAGCGATATCAATACAGTACTCTCAAAACCAAAGTCATTTTCTAAACCTATGCTAATTCAAGTCAGTTTGATGTACTTCCCTCTAACAATAATATGCCATTGTTAGAATTCTATTATTTCTCATGATGAGTAAGACCTTATTCCATAACTACTCTACTGTAAAATGAATACAAGTATTAAGTAAGGGACTATTTCAGGATCTGTATTGTATTATATAGTTAATAGAAAGGACAAATCTTCAGTAAGCAGTAGTGACTTAACTTTATGTATGCCAATTTATACCATTTGAGGATATACACCAGAAAATCCTAACAGGTTTTAAGTAGTTTTTAATATTCTTTCTTTTTCCATGGATAATTTTAACATGGTTCATTTTTACAAAATTACTTGCAGTTGATTCATTCTAACAAAAAACTTACTGCTACTACTGTATGAAACAAAAACTCATCATCAGTGAAACTGTTTTAGAGATTCCAAATCTCCTCCGCTTTCTAATCCTTGTCTGTAATGTCCTCATGCTCCGTAAAAGAATCTGGCAAAGAAGGTGCTTTTTTAATGGGCTCAAAATTATGCAAAGTCCTGCTTATAACTACACTAGTTAAAGAATTTTAGGCCCCATAAATCACATTCTCAGCCACACCTCCAATCATTTTCTAGTAAGTTGCTATTTCTTACTGTTATTGCAAACTACTGTAAGTATCAGAAGAGGCTTCAGAATCATATTTTACACATCTAAACTGAAAACTTCTGAATGTCACTATTTATGTTTTATCATGTACTTGGCATTCCTTTTATTCCAATCCAAAGAATTCAGATTATCTAAAGAACATTTAGTATAGGTAATAAAATGTGTAGGTATCTACCCTTCAGAAGACATTAACTTTTATTTAATATTTCTGCTATAAGAAAGCATCATTTGCAAAAATCCTCCTGATTTTATGGATGTACATCTTTTAGTTGTCCTTTTTTAAAAAAACTTTAACTGCTCATATTACTATCAATACAAAGCACTCTTTCCATTAGCATTTCTCCTTATCTGCAAATAAAATCTGAAAACTTCTGCAATACCATTTATCAATGCAGCATGTTTGCTTTCATTCAGATACTCTTTTTAAGTTAGCATTCCTATATTGAACAAGTACCATAAGTCTATATTTTTACAGGAATGTTTATCTCTGTCCATAATTATTACTCCGTTGATGTAGGAGGTAAGGTACTTTGATCCTATGAAGGCACATACATCATAAAAAACTTAAGAGTGCTGTCAAGATTCTTATCTGGTTTACTGCAAGTCTTACAGAAGTAAATATATTCTTGTATATATGTGATCATGCTTAAAGTAATATTTTAGGCAAATGGATACATACATGGAAGAAAAATGGATTGGTATTGAACCAAAAGTTAGGAAAGTCCAGTGCAGAAAGGAATAGGAAACTTAGGTTATCAAAATGAACAAAAAAAAAAGGGAGAAGACAGAGAACTCAAGACAAGGAGAGATCTTTAATAAATATAAACCAAGAAAATATTACCATAGGCAGGAAGAAAATAATTTTACCTTTCAATAAGTCAGACTTCACCAGTACACAAGTTTTACAATCTATCCCACTTGTTGCAAGTGAGCCATGTAGGACTCAATTTTTAAAACAAAGACTAATACTATACTTTGTTAAATTTAAATGTCTTTAATACGGATTTTATATTCTTCACGTTTCATTTTACACTTCCATAAACATCTTTAAATTACATTAGAAAACTAACGCATTTTATATGAAGGCAGAAGAACAATACTTCTTGACTATTTAAAACCATAAACAATTCATAAGTGCCATATTCTTCTTTTTCTGTGTCTTCACTACAGTACTATCTCTCACAGGCAATACTGGTATCAACATCAAAGGAAAGGGTCAGCAGTCTTCCACATCAGAAGTTAGGACAATACTTTCAACATGGAAGGTAGGATGGTCAGAGAGGTAGTAAGTGAAAAGCTTCAGAAGAGATGGTAGCTAAATAGAGTCAGGAAAAAGGAAAAAAAAAAACAGGGAAAGATAAGATAACAAGATCGAAAAGGACAGGAAAAAACAATATACACAGGAAATAGCAACAGTAACAATCGTGCTTATTTGTTTTAGAAACAGTACATGAACACCGACAGAGAAGGTGAGGAAGAAGGCAGCCAATCTTAAAAAGAAAGAGGTCTACAGAAAAGACTTAGTGTGGTATGAAAGGCTCAGGTATTCCTCTCTTAAGGTGACAGGCCACTCAACTTTTAGTTCGAGCTTGTCAGTTCAAAGCAGGATTCCTGTGAAGTCAGTAGACTGAAACGGGCACCTCCAGAGGGCGATTCATCCCATCCTAAGGTCTGAATCTTAGAGTCTGAATCACATATTTGAAATGTAATTAATTTTGTGAAGTTCGCTCGGTATTTGTGAACCTAGCAGCACATCTTTAACCTAAATAGTTATGGATAACAACATCTGGATTAAAATAATATGAGAAACAGCACATTTTCAACTTCCTTTACTCTGAACATAGAAAATTTACTAATGACTTTCATCTGCACAGAACACTTCATAGGCTTGCACTGCATAGTATTTTTTTATCACTGATCATTACTCGTATTCACTATACTGAGCACAAAAATGAAGTCTGACCCAAATAAAAGAAAGTTTGCTTTTCTATTAGGACTAATAGAAAGGACTACTGGGGCTTTAAGTTTATCTGCTGTAAGTAAAAATCAAAGCTTGACATCACTGGGATTCTATATTCCCAACATTAAGGCCTGATTCGGGAAATATCACATGTAACATACTTAAAATGGCACTGCTGATATTTCAGTAATTTGCTACTAAATACAGTAAATATTGTTGTGAAAAAATGCTGAAATCCTATGACATGGTCATGGATACTTACATTATAATGGTTATTTTAAATGACCTATAATTAAATACAAGAGGCATGGGTGAAGGGCTGGTGTTCAAGTTGGTATATAGCCCAGTCTCCGTGCAGGAAGCTTCAGTGTGGAGCAGGTCTGGGGGACAACCAATTCCTACCACCTTCACCAGCTTGTCAGCCCAGATGCAAAACCAAGACTCTGCTCTTACAGAATTGCAGTACCAAAGCATAAATAACCAGAGAAGAGGATGGGAAAGGGAGCTTTCCTCCCGGGCACTGATCTGGGGGCTGGAATATATGCCAAAGGGACAGTTCAAAGTCTGCGCTTTCTTGTTAGTACAGAAAGTCTGAGAGACATAATCCTGGGATTGTGCAATTCACACCTCATTGGAGACCTATGCATACGGTGGTCTTCCATGAATGACTATTCCAGAATACAGTCATCTTGACACTGCCTATTCCATGAGGACAACAGAGCTGTCAGTTACAATGCAATTAAAGAGACATCTTCAAAATCTAAATATTGGTCCACTTGAAATGTGATTTTGCACTGAAGAATTGATATGATCTAACAATTCTAGAGTCATGTAACATAATAGTGTAACACTAATGCAAAACAATGTAACAGCAAGGGCTAATTATAAAATACAGCGTGAAGTCTCTTATTTAGAACTTCTAAAAGCTGTATCTGCATTTAATTTCATTTTCTTTTTAGAATGAACATAATGAGTAATGCTATGTCAGTTTTTCAGTATTTATATCTTCACTGGGGGCCCTTAGAAACTGCTGCTCAGTGATGCAGACGCTGCACAGGGAAGGGAACCCTCTCACACAGCAATTTATAGCATAATTCTTACACAGAGTTCTCTCTCTCTCTATCAGCAGAAATTAATATGCTGCCTTCCAAGAAGTTACCACTTCAAAATTATTTGTGAATTGGCACCATAAGACCTCTCCCTGCTCCACCTATTTTGACTCTTTCTGACCCCAGCCAGCAATAGGGCAGTTTTATAGGGGATGCTACTCTGCTGTACATCAGCTCGGGGCTCAGTTACACTAAAGTGTTGCTCAGCTGGACAGGTGCATACGTTTTATGCATACCACCAAGTGAATATAAGAAATCAGGATGTTCCTATCTCTGTATTTAAAAATAAACAAGTTTTTAGCATGGAAATTCATGGTAATCATGTTATAGTCACTATATAAATATTAGTTAATTTCTTAGTTTTAAAAACACATCATTTTCCCTGAATATTTACTCTGCTGTAATACCATGTATACTCATGGGAATCATGCAGTAACTAAGCACATAAATGAACAAATTACTGAATTAAATGTTTTTGTCAATTTCCTAATTTATTTTATTTTATTACAGCTTATGGATGAAATCCACACACTGATGTCTAACCTGTAATGAAAGCCAACGTAAGTAAACCATTATTCTACAGCTACGTTTGGTTATGAATTAATTAACTTTGCCTAGTCCTGTTGAATAATGATTAATTAGCAATTTTGATTTTCAGTTTTAGCATTATTACAATAGGTTTTGCATACAAATTTTGCCACTCTTAAGTGTTACTTTATTGCCTGCCTGCCCGTGCCCTGCCCCAATGCTAGTGACTAGAATTAACAACAGAAATATATATAAAAAACTGGCTTTGATGTCTAATAGTGTTGTTGTTAAGAGCTAACTTAGGATGACAGAACATTGGGGCAGTCATCATTTTCTAGTAGGAGAATATATTTTGTGATTTAGGTTGGCCCTGAACGCCAATTTAAAGCCTTCCTTAGAAGCAACCGTACTAAAGCAAAAACGCACAGAGAATAAAATATATCTCAGCACAGCACTTAGTCAGAAAACTGAAGTCTCAATCTGTTTTCCATGCAAGCATAAAGCATACCATATCTGAGCACTAAATACAAAATACTAGTGTCGATACTTACCTAGCTCCTCCCTTTTCACCCTATTATTTCTCCTATGCTTATTACGTCGTTTTTCATCCTTCCCTTCCTTCTGCAAAGGAAAATAATTTCCTCCTCTCCATTTCAGTGTCTTCCCTTCACATTTGCTTTTTCCTACTCACCCGCACAATTTCTGATATTCCAAAATTTAAAAGGGCTACGGATACAATCCTGAGGTAAAATACCAAGTCCTGAAAGCTTTTTGCAAGGCTTAAGATCAATGACAAACTTTAAGCGTTTGTGGTCTCTCATTTCCAGCAAAGATATAAAATCACCAGAATAACGTTTAGCAATGAAAATCTATTTAGATAACTGTAATCTTAGAATGAGATCACCATTCTGTGAAGAGCTCTGCTCATTCAGCAAAACATAACAATGATTTTTACCGATTTGGAACTATATTATTATCTCTGATACCTTATTTTCATGCTTAGCTGTTATGAGAAGTGCATGTCAGCTTCTCTCCTTTAGTTGCCATTTTAAATGATGCACTGAATGCTTCAACAAATTAAATTATTCACATCTTTCAATACTTTATAACCAGCTTATATCTTCCATATCTTATGAGAAGGTATTTAAGGAGATAAAAATAGCTATAATCGACTAGCATATTGTACACAAATGTAAATATTTTTTCTCCTGTAGCAATTCATAAACATTTATTACCTGTATCCATGACAAATATTTTTAGATCCCAGCTCTTCTAAACACAAAATCCATCTTCTCAAGATTTTTTTCAAGTAACTTAATAGGCATTATATCAAATGTTGTTTCACACATAGTATCAACAATTGATGTTTCTCTGACATGGTAACAGAAAGGCAGCTCAGGGTAAGTTACTTTGTAGAGGACAGTGCCAAAACTTCAAGGAGTTACCTCTCAGTAATCATGAGTTCCTGCAGTCTTTAAAGATAAAATGACATAAGACAAGCAAACAGAGTAGAGTCAATTTGTAGGGACCAACACTGACTAACTAAAAGAGTGATCTCTATATGCACTACAAAAATCTGCTCATGAAAGTAGCACCAAAATAGTTTTCCATTAAAATGTACCTTCTAACACACAAAAAATAAAAAAGTATGCTCTATTTTATTATTGTTACGGTGATCTTGCTACCGAAGTTATTTGTATTGTCAGGTGCTGAAAGGCTTATTAATTACTGAATTTTAATTTTACAGAAATCATGCTTCTGGCTCACTAAGCTAAGTTTAGTCATAGACATAAGTGTGCAACCACGTATTAAGAAAGAAAACTGTTAAATAAAAGCTTAAGACTTATGAAAATATCTGTGCCCAAAAAAACCCCTGCATTCAGAAAAACCCTTGCATTTAGGGGGATACCCTAAGACATCAGCTTTCAATCTTTCTGCAGACTCTTTAGTCTTCATGAACAACTTATAAGGGATCTGCAAAATAATAATTAAGAAAAACAACCATCCTGTCAGTAACCTTCAACTTATCACCAATAGGTGCAGTCATCCACTGGATTAATTAATTTATTTTTAGGAAGGTCACAGATCACAGAAAAATGCAAATCAAAGGCTGAGGGGAGACCTTATCACTCCCTACAACTACCTGAAAGGAGGTTGTAACGAGGCGGGGGTCGGTCTCTTCTCCCAAGTCACAGGTGATAGGACAAGAGGAAATGGCCTCAAGTTGCGCCAGGGGAAGTTTAGACTGGATATTAAGAAAAATTTCTTCACCAAAAGGGTTGTATGTAGATGTGTTGCTTTAGGGACGTTGTTTAGTGGTGGACTTGGTAGTGCTACGTTTATGGTTGGACTCGATGAACTTCAGGGTTTTTTCCAACCTAAATGATTCTGATTCTATTCTACGATTCATCTGTCCATCTGCACATGCAGTGCAGAACCCCATGGGCAGGAGGCAGAAGAAAGCATAGTGGGACAGAAGAGAGGATATAGATGGGAGGGATATGTGGGACCATTTGCATCTTTGCACGCAACTGTTCCTGGAGTAAGCAGGAAAGTAGGTTTTCCACTTCAAAGCATCGTGTGCAGAAACTGGCAAAGCCAGGCTTCCAGAAGATGCAGGAAAGGGCATAGCTAGGGCAAGTGTGGAGTGAACTAGATTCAGGTAGAGAGCTGTAGCCATGTTCTATGCTAAAGTGACTTCCGTCTGACCCCAAATTCTGCATTCACGTACACTCATCCCCAGTCCTACCCATACACCCCATCACTGCTTCTATACCCATACACCTTGTGTAGACTTGTGAATCTCTGTTTTCCCACTCACAGATGACACCAGGAAATACCCTTTTTCCACACTAGAGCAGAAGTCGCTCACTCCTCCCTTACATGTTCCTTTCTGACGCAAGGCAAAGATTCCCCTCAATCTCATACTCAGCTACCAGCTTAAGCCTGAGCAAAGACAACTTCAGAATCGTGTAAGTTAGCAACAGGTATTTAGCAAGATAGTACAAAAACATGCACAAACCCCGTAATTTTCCATATATGTATCAAAACACACAAAGGAAAAATATGGAACAAAAAAAGGTTATGCAGAGCATGCTCACTGGCCATCTTTCTGTAGTTCCTTTTAAAACACTATTATCAATAAAATGTGTTTCCAGTATTTTGTTTAAATTTCGTAAGATACACTACAGTAATTTTAGATTAGACAACTGATTTCTTCAGGATAAACATATTTATACCATTTGAATACAGCATTTCTCAAATTCAACGCCACCGTAATTCTTAACATAAAGATGCGTAATATGTTGAAAAAGACAATATCCCTACAAATTACTTATGGATGTGCTTGTATGATACTTGGGACAGTGGGAAGTAACCTATGTCAAGGGCAACTAAAAGCACTGATAATAAAAATACTTTATGATTCTGGAAAATTTTCAGTAGGAAAAAAAAAAGTAATAGAGACCTTCTATGAAACAAAGGTTTTTTTACAATGTAAAATTACTATTAAGGGAGCTGGCAAATTAAAAGAAGTTGGTCAAATAGAATTGGGATTTTTTAAAAACTAATAAACAGATACTGTAATAAGACACGCTAGTACTTGTAAGGAAAGTTTACATGTATTAACAATGACAGAATAGAAAATTTTTAAATCTATTTTTCTGGCAATGAGAAAACAGGTATTAATTCAAAGAAAGACACGTATTTTAATGAAGTGGAGTTGACAAGTTTAATCTTTGTATGATGAGGACCCAAGACTTGAAAAATTATACTCACTTCTCAGAAAACAAATCTACTAGTCAAGAACATACATGAAAAGTAGGGGTAGCTAAGACTTCTAGTGATACCAAGGACAACATGATGATTAAAGACCCCCACAGTTCTGTTACTGGGGAGGGCGTGGTGGGGAAAGAAGAGTTAGTGCTACCAGACTGCTCTTCCTGGCTCCTTTCTGGGAACCTCTAGTTGTTTCTGGTGGAGAAGCATGAAACCTACCTAAAGCTGACAAGGTGGGGAGTGCTCTCTACCTTTCATACATTCCAGAAAATCGGTTCCCGTATTTTTAGAACAACAGATCATTATCAGCCCTTAACATTTTTCAAAAACCACCACACACTCATCTGATCAAACTTTTAATTGGAAACACTATTTAAAACACTGTTAACTGTGGTTTAGCCAAACAGCTGTTCAACCTACCCATAGCCTTGTAGTCCACCAGGGGTTTGTGGACCACAGCCTGGAAACCATTCCAACTGTTTTCAAAGGTACAATGATGTCTTCTACTCCATTCCTCCCTCCAGACCTTCTGGTTGCTGTGTGAAACATTTTTGTTTCTTTATCTGATTTCCCCTGGGATTAATTTTAGGGCCTGCTACTGCTTTTAGCTTTCTGAAGTAGCAGCAAACTGGCACTCTGCATTGCCCACAGGTCTGTAAACAACAGAAGTAAAACCGATCTGCCCACCCATAATGTTGCTACTGCCAGATAAAGGAATAAACAGAAGAAGAGGATAAAAAAAATGTCTGCAAATTTAGGAAAATGGGACCATTTTACATTTGTTTCATATCTGAAAATTTATCATCAATGAGTACTACAAACTTTTATTTACAGAAAAGGTGTAATTCTGCACAGGTTGCATTTTGGCCGCATCTGGTTCAGGACAAGTGGAGTTTTCAAGATGAGTACAGTTGGGTTTTGTGCACTTGAAAAGATGTATTCACAAAACTATGCCAGATAAAACTGGTGATAAGCAGTCTTTTGCCATCTTAAAGATCACCTAAATTGAACAAAGCAGTGACCAAAGGCCCCTTGTTCTTCCATTATGAGAAACAGGGAGTTACAGTCCCCTATTAAACACCTCCATGTATTCACAGTTTTAGAGACCTTTATCCTATTAGCTGCTCCCCAGTCAATGTCCTTCCAAACTGAGAAATCCTGATCCATTTACTGTCCCTGCAGAAGAGCTATGCCATACCTCTTAGTCATCCTTTTCTGTATCACATACAGTTCTCATCAATGCTCAAAATTGACCAGCATGCCAGTGCCACTTCCGATTCAGATACCATTTCACCACTTTTTGCTAGCATCAACTCTATCCATAATGACTTTAGGAAATTAGCAGGAGCTGCTAAAAATTCATGCAAACACCAGTAAGATGGCTTGAGAGCCCTGGTTTCTTACAGCAGCAAGATACTATCTATCAGTTTAATGGTGATATTCTGCCCCTGTGACAGGCAGGAACTCTGGGATCAAAACCTGCCCTTTAAGTTCGTCGGGGCTGTGAAACCCTGAGAAATAGGAAGAATCTTCTCTTCAACTTGCAGCCCCCGCTGTGGTTAGAAAGAACAGCTACAAGCCCCTGCCTTCCTGAGCGGCAGGACTAGTCACAGCCCGCTGCGCTCACAGCTTAGGGGGTGATGGCTGCTGTAATCCAACAGCCGCTGCCTCTCTCTGCTGATAGATATGGCTGAACAGCGGGGTCAGCGATATCTGGCCTCTGTGACAGCCGTGGCTCCTGGATCACCACAGGTCCTGCTGTGAGATCCTTCTGCAACTCTTCAGGGTCAACATTAGGTCTGACTCCAACTGAGTATTTTCCTTTTATCATCTGCAATCTTTATCACTGCACTTTTTCAGACCATTTACGAACAGGTGGACTAGCAAAGGTGCCAGTACAAATCTCTGTGAGGTGGCATTGTTAAAACTGCCCATTAGTTGCTATACTGTTCCTTATCTTGTAACCCTCTACTAATCCACAAAGAATTTTAAGTAACTCAATACTTCATTTTGTTAACAGTCTTTGGTTACAGAGCTTTTTAAAAAACTTTTGGGTCACCCTTTCCTGTGTATCTGTTGATTCCTTCAAATAACTAGCAAAGCTCTAAGACAAAACTACTCTGTACAAAAGCCAAGATGATGGTTGCCTATTACACCTACCTATGTTCCTATTAATTACATTCTTTATCACATTCACTGGCATTTTGTCTGTCATGGTAGTCAGACTTATTAGTCCATTAGTCCATAATCATCCCCAGAGCCCTTTTTAAAACTAGTGTCACGTTTGTTACTTTCCATTCCTCTGTTATCAAGGGTAATTTAAGTGATAGATTATACAACACAGTTCATGGCTCACTAATTTCATTTCTGAATTTCTCTAGGACTTCCAAATGAACAACATGCTATCTGGCAATCTGTTAATGTTTATTCGATCAATTTGTTAGAAAATCTTTTATTGATATTTCAAATCCAAAATAATCCCTATAAAGAACAACTTTTATGTGGGAATGTCCCTAATCTCCCTGTAATAAACCTTGCCAAAGCAAAGAGATAATTTGTTTCTTTCTGCGATGGCTTTGTCTTTAAACATTCTCTTTATCCGCAATTATCTATTGAACTCACCTCCCTACCAGCAAAATTTACACCTGGAAAAAAATGGGGTTTGGCTTTTAGGATTTTAGCCTCCTACATTTCAAAATCTTTCTTCTGCCTTATAATAGGTTTACATTTAACTTCCCAGAACTATGCTCTTTTCTGGTTTGCTTGCTTGGATTTAGCTTTTTGAAAAACCTCTTATCTATTTCTAGTAACTTCCTTTACTGTTCAGCTGTGTTGGGCAATTCTTATTCAACTGGGTTAGAATCAGAAAGCAAAGTCCCCGTGTCTCTTTTAATATTTATTTAAACTCTATCTTCATTTCTATACAATTCCTCTTTTTTAAACAATACTGGACTATTTTTTTATTTTAATCTTTTTCTCTCTGACAAGTGTGAGAAACTTGAGTATGATATGAGATATCACTACTGAATGGCTCTTCTATAGTCACTTGTGTGCTAATCTAGACTAAATCAAGGGCTGTCCCCCCTCTTCTGGATTCTCTAGCTGGTTTGTTCTTGATGATACCTAAAAATACAGCCTGTGCGTGATGGCCTAATACAGCTTAATGTTAAATTTATCCAGTCTATATATAGATAACCAAGAACTCTTGTTATGATCAAGCTTTTGGGTTGTATAGCCCCTCCAGTTCTCCCACAGTATTTCACAGTCACTGTCTCCATCCCATCAACTAGTCTAGAGTTCTCACTAGACTTCTCCTAGAGAGAGAGAACCATTTGTAATTATGTTTTGTGGTTTATTCTGATAAAAATTAACTTATTTGACTGTATTTTCTTTGGTAAGTGCCATTTTTCTGCATAGCCCAATCTACCATCTCTGTATCAGCTATAATCTATACTCTGATGCTTCAGTGTCCCTTTGAAAGAAAGAAAGAAAAGGGATACATGCAGACCCACTTCCAGAAAGAGGGTGACATACCTGGGGAATTCCTGATGGAATTCATGCTTACCGCTCTTCTGAAGAATCATTACCTTCAAGGCACAACGGAAATGGAGCACTACAAGATAGCAATTAGCCAAGACACCAAATCAGTACTAGCGTAGGTTCCGTCTCAACAGAGAAGCATTTGAAAAAGGACTGACCACCAGGATGGCTGGAACAACTGCTTGTGGTTATTCAAGATTTCTGTATCAAGAGACGCTGTGTCAGGAAGGGAATGCACTAAGGAGCAGAAGGATGCTATGCAAGTATGAAAAGTCCTTTAACCTTTTACACACACTGTAGAATTTCGTGTTATTTGAATTTACTTCCTTCTGTGAGAAGGGAGAGTGTGTTTTTACTGCTCTGGAGAAAAGAGAGAGATGCTTTCAGCCAGTAGCTGTTGACTTGGGTTTGACAGTTGAGAAGGCCACTGGGGCTAGCATTTTATCTGTTGGCTGCAACTCACTTCTTTCCCTCTTGTGAGGCCTCTAGTTGGAGCACCTTCTTTCTCCATTAAATACGATGTGACATTAGGCACAGCAGAATCCAACAGCCACACTGCAGTATCCAGTAGGTATTCACTATTATTTATTATTATATGTATTACCATAAATCTAGGGAGGCCTCACCCTGGACCACTTCTCATTATGTTGGGCCACGAATAACCACACAACAAGAAGTGGATGTGCTTGAATTCTACATATAGAGACAACAGAGACATTATGGTGGAGTACAAATGCGATGACACAGTACTACTGTGATAAGCATTGGCATTAATATACCTGCAATATAACTTGTCTAGTTGGATTGTTTTAAGCTTCGTGTTACATAAAACTTTTAAGAAGATATTTAAAGGAAGATAGTGAACAGTTCTGTTTATGAAGAAGTTAACCAATACATGAGAGGCAGCTGAAGAGAAAATATCCAGTCTGAAAATTTAACGACCGAATGATGGAAGCTGGCATCATGTGTTGATCAAAACCAGTCAGCCTCTTGATACTGAAGGAGAGGTATCAGGTAGAAGTAGTCTTGATGGGCCTTGAAAATAAAGACAGATAGCTTATCTTTATTGCTTTAAACTGAAGGAAGAAATTGAGAATACCAGAGGAGTAGGTTTGGAAACTGGTATTTACAGTAGAGTAACACTTTGACTAGGTAACAAGGATGGCAAGACTGCACTTGTCAAGGCAAAAAAAAAAAGATTTTTCTACTAAAGATCCACAGAAAACCTGGATGAAAAACACAATTATCTGACAGAAGAGAAAGAACATCCTTAAAGGACTGGAAAGGATTGGAAAAAGATTCCCAAAACTCAGATTTTGCCTAGATTTGATGACTTAAAACAAACAACAGCATGATGGTGTCATTCATAGAGGATGCAGAGAGGTTTTGTGAGGGCCTCAACCTAAATATGAAAAAACCAAAAGACCCATAGCTGTAATTGGAAATAAAGGACCGAGGGCACTACTGAAGAAAATTTTCATGCATTAGCTCTGCTTCAGAGTGGAAAAGATGGGAGGAGGCATATGAAATACATAAAACATTGTTTTTCTGATAAATACTGTGAAAAGAGAAAATTCTTTCATGTCACATTTATTACTAACTTATTACAGCTATCTATGCTACCATGTTTTGACTTTCAAGGGTTGAAGAAAAACAATGTTCATGGCGTTATAATATGATGGGTGCCTCATTCGACATAAACAAAAACATGCCACATCCAGCTTGAAGACAGGACAGTCACCATACAAGCCAAGCGCAAACAGTAGCAGAGAAAAAGATCTCACACCTTAAACTTAATGCAACTAACATGCTGAATGTTCAGGATCATTCCTTTGCTTTTCCTTCTTTGTGCACAGAACCAGGGCTATCACCTCAGTTTGTCACCAAAGGAAACTTACTCTCTGTTGCCATAGTTTGGTATTACAGCTCTTCAAGTATTCCCAAGCCCATACAATGTGTAGCTGCGTAGCCAACGCCCACTCCCTACATTCCGCAACATCAACTCACCCTCTTGACATCTGCTTTCTTGCTGTTCTTCTAGTTTCAGTCATTTATGGCACCATGGCAAGGGTTAAGCCAAAGAAACAATCAGATAAGATGCTCAACGAAGGATGAGGGAGAGCAGCAGAGAGTAGTGTGGAGCTGGTTACAGCAGGAGACAATTCAGACTTCCTTTTCTTCCAAATAGTATTTGTCACAGGCACTACCACAGGCAGAACAGAGCTGTGCCCCAACGTTATGTCCCTCAAAGGTCTGGGAAGTTGCCATTACAGGAAGGAGAACCAGTCACTCCTGGGTGAGATGCCTTTCAGTGGTGACGAGTGAAACATCCAGGGGATTCCTGATACTGCACTCACTCACATTTCACTTTCTTCCCTTTTCTCCCCTAAAACTAGATCTATTCTGAGGCACTTTTTTCGATCTGGTTCGGCGCGGGGTGGGCATGGCTAGAGAACCGTCTTTGGGGTTTTTTGGTATCACCTAGCCTCCCTCTCCTTTTCTTTCTTTTACCCAACTTAGTGCAAGTAAGAATAAATATGGCCAATAGGATTAAAAGGTGAAATCAGTAAACCATTAGATATAAACATTCTAAAAACAAAATATGCTGATCAAGATTTTTTTATGCAAAATGAAACATCCAGTGTTGTCAAATCTTGACTTGATTTCATATTGAAATATCTCAATTTTATTTTATATTGCAAAATCTCAAAAGAATCGCTGTTAAGTGTTTTAACTAGAACTTTGAAAATTCCCATCCTACAACGAACATAATGAAATTGTGTTTTGAGCTCTGTTGAAGATGATGCATTTCAAAAATCATTGTTCTGTGTTTGAACAAGAAATTATGGCCTCTGCTTAGCACTAATTGTAGTTTAGCATACATAACCCGTACTCCTCTGTTCTTAGTTATAAATGTCATCTTGAATCACCAATTTAAACAGGTAATTCACAACTAGTCACTGAGTCTTCTTCAAAGCCCTTACACTCCCCTCCAAGAGAAAAACAAAATTACAGAAAAACACTTACTGAAAGTTTTAAACTTAAATTTATCATATATTCAGTACAATGAGAAATACTAGTAGCTATGTATTTAGTTCTCCTTTCAGGCATGTTTCTGCCATCCATTTTCTGTTTTTTTATTTTGTTTCGTTGTGTTTTGGTTTTTTTTTTTTTTAAATTGGATCCTCTAGTCTGCTTTTGATCTGAGTTTATGATTTCTTCTTTGGTCTTGCTCTTTCTTCAAATAACTTTCATTTCATGCTGCTCTTGTGCCAAGCAAAAAAAATAATCCTGTCCTTGTTAATCTTTACTCGCCAATTATTATCTGTGCCTTTGCTCCATGGGAAAGAATCTCTAATTGTCTTTACGTACAACTCCTCTAGACCTTTACAGGTCCTTAATAACTATTCACGAATTCAATTACATTTCCAGTTCTTCCATTTTTCAGATATTAAGATCCCATAGAAAACAGTCTTGCATTTCAATACCAGAAAGGAAATACAGCATCATAAAAAAGGGCATGAAGTTTACAATACCACTTTTGTTATACAGGGAAAACACCTACATGTGGTTTTTTGCTCATTTGTATATAAAAATAGGAGTCATAGCAATGATTGTACCCATAGCTACGGGAAAATAAATTCCCCCTTAATCCAAGCACAGATATTTATAGTTATTTTGGGTGAATCCACTGACATATGATACGCGTAATTATTACTGATTAAGCATAAAGTACTTAGGTACAATAAAATATGTTGTTTCTGCCTAAGACTAGAGCTAATCAGCATGCATGATCAAATTCACTCATAATGCCAGCTCAGTTTAGTTTAATTTAACCAAGTTACATTGACACAAGTATAGGTGTATATTTATTAACATTTCAATGTTCAACTCAGCAAGACAATTATGTTAGTAAATCAGTTTGCAGTAGCTACACAAATATTGGTGGTATAAACAGTTTTTATAGATCTATAAATTTCAGAAAGTTTATGGGTGAAAATACAGAGCAAGTCAGAGACACGCTATTCTGAAAATAATGAAAACAAACAAATTAAAACTCCCTGCCTAATAGCAGTACAGAAGGACTCCAGGTTCACATGGTGAATTACCTAAGAATACTGAAATCCTTAATGGATATATTGTATATATTTTCTAAAAAGAACTGAAGTCAATTGACATAAGTCAAAACCCTTGATTCACTTTTTTATCATTATTAGTTTGTCAACATCATTAAAGTCTAACTATTGAAAAATTCAATCATTTCAGTGTACTTACAGCCAAATTTTCTCATCATGTGACCAACTATCCACAAAGCCTCAGTGCCATTAAGAAGTTTTGAGGAATATATTATTTGGTACTGCCAAGAAAACATAATTGAAAGAATGCATGTAAATAATATTAATTTTCTAATTAGAAATGTTTTATGATTATTTCATGTCTAAAGTACATTTGGGGGAAAAGCAGGACTTACATTATCCCAAAAGGCAGGTTCCAGCACAATCAATGACACACTGACAGAATTCACAGTAAGGAGTCACAGTAGGGTCCTGATCTTGCAACTGAACTTTCACCAAAAGAACCCTGCACTATTGCAGAATCTCCTTAATTTCAGAAGGGCCCTACCCACACATAATCAATTACAGAGTCCGCCTATGTGGGAGCAACAACAGTGAGAACAGGAACTGTTCCTCCACACACCTGCAAAAATATTGGGATAAAAAAAAATAAAATTAGTAACATGCAGCAAAACCTACTGATAGCCTGTTCTATTACAGCATTTAGCACGTAATAAAGGAGCTCCATACATCTTTAAGTTGCATATTATTTATAGGAATTTTTAGCTCCTTCTTTAAAGAATGTTGTCTTAAAATTGCTTATGTGTTTTACATGTAGTAACAGCACATTGTGGGAGCTTTTACTGATACATATTTGAAATATAAATTTTTAATTATTATTTTCTAACGATTAGTTATCCTAGTTTCTTTGGTCTATGATGCAAGTCGCCTTTTAGTGCTTAAGCTTTCTTAAAATCTGTCCCACAATACCCATTTTGGGGACACAGCATAGGCCTGTGAATTTATTGAGCTCTTCATGATCATGAAAGTCTCTGACCTGACATATAGCAGGTCTTAGAAAACACATGATAAAAAGTGGTTTAGTATTACTCATTTTTAGACTAAAAAGGGTCAGCTTTTTTAAACAAAAATGCTTATGAAAATCAACTATAATTAATTATTTGCTGTTTAAGCTCCTAGTGAACACCATTTACAGCAAGCACACAACATAATGTTAAACAAGAATATGCCACCACTTTGCTGTTCACACAAAACTTAACATTCATGATTTGACCTTACTGTTCTTATTAAAAACACATCTATGTTGATCTTTAAAAAAGTTACAGTGTTTTTATATATTATAAACCTGTTTAAAAATTGGTTAGCCATAGGTTCCATGAAATAATATTTAACTGGTGACACTATGCAAGAGTACTGGTGATAAAGGTTATAAGAACAACCTCAAGATCCTAGAAAAATGCAGCAGATATTTCTTCATTCTTTTAATACAGAGAGCATTCGGGAAACAACGATATTTTTCTAAAAAACTGGGGCTAAATGAAAGGATTTGAGAATCTAACAGAAGAAACAAAAGTTCCATATAAATGGAATGCAATCTTTTCTTCTTTTTTTTTATTTTTTATTTTATTTTTTAATGACAGTTGTTCTCTTACTGGCTTTGATTTCATGAAACAAAAGACATGAAAATAAGCAGAAAATGGAGAAGAGTATCAGAGTTTTTCATTCCTTGCTGCCAGGTTGATGGTTTTCAACTGGGCAGGAGGACAAACAAAAACATTTAAAATACACATTTCAGATTTTATGAGAAATTTCAAGGCAGTTCTCTTACAATATTGAACTGGAAGTGTTTCTTCTCATGCTACTGCTTTTAAAATTTGTTTCATATGCATGACTGTTAGGCTTCTGTTATTCTGAGAAATTCAACTGTTTCTAAAGAACAGTGCTACAGTGCTAAGTTCTGTTTAAAAAGTGTTATAAGATACCTTGACGCTGTCTAACATTACATAGAAAATTTAAAAATATCAGACATCTGCCAAGTTAGCGCTGCCTACCTGAGCCTGCAAAGTGAGTGAACTAGTACCTCTGGCAAGTGTAATCTGCCCATTTCTCACTGACTGAGAATGGACAGACCATACCTTTCAGGACAGTTGTGGTGCCCAAAATCATGCAGCTACAGATTTAGCATTTCCCAAGTTCCAATGCAATGTGGTAACCTGATGAACCCAGATCCTAATATTTTCTGTCCCTGTGCCTAGCTCCACATCTTTCTTCACAAAGGAAGTTAATTGGAATACAATGCATGCTTCCTGCACTGCTCCAAGAGTGTAGGTTGTAGGATGGGTCATAGCTGCAGTCTGAATTACAGACAGTTTCTGGAGACAGCTGAAAACACAGTTTTACAATTTTGACAGTCTAAGGGACAGCTCAGAGCTGACATCCAAACAGTCAAAGAAACTAAATACTGAAGCTGCCTCAACAGCTCCCTTCTCTGCTGTGGACAGGAAAAACAGGTATCTAATGCAGCTATAGAAACTACCATAAAATGGTAAGATTCACAAGCAGTTTGGGAGACTAGAAGGCCCTCGCAAAACCAAGTTTTCTTGCGTGACTAGTGGAAGTAATGAAGTCTAGTTCCCTATCAGTGTCCTCACACGTGCCACCAACACACTTGTGCAGTAATCCCATGCTGACAGTATTCCCATTCCCTTCTAAACAGATTTCCTTAAATTTCTGCAGAAACAAGAAGTAGCTCACATTGTGGCTAGGTCTAAGCTACACATGTGTTTACTGGCAGACCAAGGAAGCTGCTGACTGGCAAGTCAGCAGGTTGAACAGAACAGAAAATTTCTGAGTCCATACTGCAGCTTTTTCTACCCTGAGGGCACTAATTTGAGTCTTTTCTCTACTCCCAGCTGCTAAGTTTCACTCAAATTGTAGAAACTTGACTTTGGAATCTCTATATCAAATGCAGCTGAAATTAGGGGTTGGATTCAAAAGTTATTAGGAGGCAACACAATCCTATACATCTTGTTTTGTTCAGAAACTGGGTGAAAACGCTGTAGCATAATCACTGTGAAAATAACTAATTAATTTTATGTCACTTATTGTTATACCACAAACTCAGCTACAACAGAACACATTTTTACATGGTGATAGCATACATGAATCTAGAGAATGTAGAGACTGTTTCAATAAAACTGGCTTTGTTCTGCCACTGTGAACAGGGCCCAAAGTATATGTCGCTTCATAAAGGTGAAAATTTAACAGAAATAAAATTTTATATATATTTTTTGAACTTACCAAGAAGTAGTTGACTGCCTTTCATGGAGATCCCTGCTTCCCTTCCAATTCCATGCTGTCTCTCCTAAGCCTTAAGAGAAGTTCAGTGATACATAGCTCAGTAAAAGAACAGTGACATTAAGTCTAATGAATCTAATCAGTGTACCTGCACTTTTCTTTTGTGGGGTATTTGGTTGGTTTGGTTTTGTCTTTTTCTGTTTTTTTTTTTATAATAAGCATAATGATTTTTAAAGAATCACCTTAAAATCATACAATCATAGAACCATTTAGGCTGGAAAAGACCTTTAAGATCATCAAGCCCAACCATTAACCTAGCGCTGCCATGTCCCTAAGCATCACATCTACATGTCTTTTAAATACCTCCAGGGACAGTGACTCAACCACTTCTCTAGGCAGCCTGTTCCAATGCTCGACAACTCTTTCAGTGAAGAAATTTTCTTAATATCCATCCTAAATCTCCCCTGCCGCAACTTGAGGCCATTTCCTCTTGTCCTGTTGTCTGTAACTTGGGAGAAGAGACAGACCCCCACCTCTCTACAACCTCCTTTCAGGTAGCTGTAGAGAGCGATAAGGTCTCCCCTCAGCCTCCTTTTCTCCAGACTAAACAACCCCAGTTCCCTCAGCCTCTCCTCTTAAGATTTGTGCTCTAGACCCTGCACCAGCTTCATTGCCCTTCTCTCAACACGCTCCAGCACCTCAATGTCTTTCTTGTAGTGAGGGGCCAAAAACTGAACACAGTATTTGAGGTTCAGCCTCATCAGTCCTGAGTACAGGGCGACGATCACTTCCCTAGTCCTGCTGGCCAAGCTATTTCTGATACAAGCCAGGATGCTATTGGTCTTCTTGGCCACCTGGGCACACTGCTTGCTCATATTCAGCCAGCTGTTGACCAATACTCACAGGTCCTTTCCCATGAGGCAGCTTTTCAGCCACTCTTCCCCAAGCCTGTAGCTCTGCATGGGGTTGTTGTAATACAAGCGCAGGACATGGCACTTGGCCTTGTTGAACCTCATACAACTGGCCTTGGCCCATCGATCCAGCCTGTCCAGATCCCTCTGTAGATCCTTCCTACCCTAAAGCAGATCAACAATGCCACCTAACTTGGTTTCTGCAAACTTACTGAGGGCACACTCGATCCCCTCGTCCCGATTGCTGATAAAGATATTAGAGAGAACTGGCCCCAGTACCAAGCCCGGGGGAGCACCACTCGTGACCAGCCGACAACTGGATTTAACTCCATTCACCACAGCTCTTTGGGCCCAGCCCTCCAGCCAGTTTTTTACCCAGCAAAGAGTATGTCCGTCCAAGCCATGAGCAGCCAGTTTCTCCAGGAAAATGTTGTGGGAAAGGGCATGAAAGGCCTTACTAAAGCCTAGGTAGACAACATCTGCAGTCTTTCCCTCATCCATTAAGCACGTCACCTTGTCATAGAAGGAGATCAGGTTGGTCAAGCAGGACCAGCCCATGCTGACTAGGCCTGATCACTTGATTGTCCTATATGTGCCACATGATGACACTCAAGATGATCTGCTCCATAACATTCCCAGGCACTGAGGTCAGACTGACAGGCTTGTAGTTTTCTGGATCCTCCTTCCAACCCTTCTTGTAGATGAGTTTGCTAACTCATTTCCTAGCTTGCAGTCAACTGGGATCTTCCCGGTTAGCCAGGACTGCTGATAAATGATGGAAAGTGGCTTGGTGAGCACTCCCACCAGTTCCCTCAGTACACTTTGCTGGATCCCATCTGGCCCCATAGACCTGTGTCTAAGATGTGTAGCAGGTCACTAACCATTTCCCCTTGGATTACGGCTTCATTCTGCCCCCATCCCTGTCTTCCAGCTCAGGGGACAATCCAGCTCAGAATTCTCCTTAGCCCTCCTTTTATTGCTGACATATTTATAGAAACATTTTTTATTGTCTTTTACAGCAGAAGTCAGATTAAGTTCTAGTTGGGCTTTGGTCCTTCTAATTTTCTCCCTGCATAACCACACAACATCCTTGTAGTCCTCCTGAGCTGAGTGCCTCTTCTTCCAAAGGTTATAAACTCTCTTTTTTTCCCCGAGTTCCAGACAAAGCTCTCCGTTCAGCCAGGCCGGTCTTCCTCCCTGCCACCTTGTCTTTTGGCACATAGGGACAGCCTGCTCCTGCGTCTTTAAGATTTCCTTCTTGAAGAATGTCCAGCCTTCCTGGACTCCTTTGCCCTTCAGGACTGCCTCCCAAGGGACTCTGTCAACCAGGCTCCTAAACAGGTCAAAGTCTGGCTCTGGAAGTCCAAGGTAGCAGTTCTGCTGACCCTGCTCTTTGCTCCTCCAAGAACTGAACACTCTATCATTTTATGATCACTACGCCCAAGACGGCCTCCAACCATCACATCACCCACAAGTCCTTCTTTATTCACAAGCAACAGGTCCAGCGGGGCACCTTCCCTAGGCTCCCTCACCAGCTGTGTCAGGAACTTATTTTCCACACACTCCAGGAACTTCCTAGACTGTTTCCTCTCTGCTGTATTGTATTTCCAGCAGACATCTGCTAAGCTGAAGTCCCCAACGAGAACAAGGGCTAGTAATTGTGAGACTTCTCCCAGCTGCTTATGGATTATTTTGTCTGCCTCTTCATCCTGGTTGGGTGGTCTAGAAGAGGCTCCCACCATGGTATCTGCTTTGTTGACCTTCCCCCTGATTCTTACTCATAAACACTCAACCCTATTGTCACCATCATTAAGGTCTAGACAATGAAAACACTTCCTAACATATAGGGCCACTCCACTGCCTCTCCTTCCTTGCCCATCCCTTCTGAAGAGCTTATAGCCATCCATTGCAGCACTCCAGTTGTGTGAGTCATCCCACCATGTTTCTGTGATGGTGACTACATCATAGTTTTCCTGCTGCACAGTAGCTTCCAGCTCCTCCTGTTCGTTGCCCATGCTGTGTGCATTGGTGTAGATGCATTTCAGTTGGGCTACTGGTCCTGCCACCTTCTTGCGGGGTGAAGCCCTAATTCTTACATGACCATTCTGAGGTGCTGATCCTACTGCCTGGCTCCAGAATCCGATACCCCAATTTAGAGAATAATTTTTAGTAATACGCAAGTCCCAGTTCCCTTTTTTGTAAATGGCATCCACAGTGCTCTGCTTACACTTTCTATTGATCTAGCACTAAATATTGACTTGAGCGTTTCTCACCAAAATGTCATAGTTGAAATCAGAGGGTTTTATTTGTTGTTGGATTCCAGGAACTGACGAAAGAAGGAAAGAAACTGAAAAACCATAATGACCTCTCTAAAACTCCAGAAAAAAGAAGAGAGACAAAGAATAATCAGTGTGGAAAAGTTAATAGAAAACTGGACATTAGAGGAAAGGTTAGCAGGAAACAACGGGTATAAGAAGAGTCAGGGAAGTGAAAGTGATTTAACCAGAAAAGGGATGGAATAAAAGAAACAAAATTATCTTCTTAGCAGAGCAATGAGAATGGGCTTTTCAAAACTGTTTGACATTGGCCTATCTCTTCTTCAATTCAAGTAAAATAATTACAACAATTCAAAAAATGCTTCAGGAAAACCTTTAAGCCACTTAACTTGAGCCATTTAAGCATATGCAGTATCTAAATTCTGCTCAGCTAAACAAGTAAAGAAGTGCTTAAATTTGAAAATAAATTTCAATCATCTCGTAGTCATTCACTATTCTCATTGTATCGAGTGTGCATTCAAATCTGAGCGCCAGCTCCTTATCCTGCTAACATGCAGACTCACACTTTGGTGCTAGGCTGGCTCCAGCCTGTTGGTTATCAGATAGGCAAAGTCAAGTACAAGAGGCAAGGGAGTAATGTGGATTCAAACTCTTCTCTCAAAAGCCATACTCATACAAGTACTGTGACTTAAGTACAAGATTAATTGTTTGATGAAGCAGAATGTAAGTAATTAAGTTCTTAAAGTTAATTCAAGAATTGGGTCTCAAAAAGAAAACTAAAGAAAAAGTGGCTGAGAAAACAAAAAGAAACAGATTGTTGAATCTGTATTAAAAATAAATGACCTCTGAGTTGTATCTCAATGTACTCTGCCTGAAAACTGTGCCTTCTTTCTGGCTTAAGTATTAAATCTTATTTTTAATACACGAAATGGTAAATAACTCTGCCAAAGGTTAAATTAGTTCAGTGGTTGATAACAGTACTAAAGTAGTTCTTAACAGAGGGTGTAGTTCAGTTACTGGTATAAAGGGCTCACCATCTCTGCTGCCTAGTTAAACACACTTGCACTTCCAAAATCAATGTGGAAAATAGCTGGGAGAGGGTTAATATCCCATCTTCCAATCTCTATGGTAACAACCATAGAGATAGGAGAAAATGTGGAAATCATAAGCCACTAGCAGAGTTCTGTCCCTTTTACTCCTTCTACAATACAGTTACTAAAGGAAAACAGAAATTGAGCCACTTTTTGAGATACCAAAAAAGGCCTGGGGCATCCCTCAGCATCCTGTGAACTTCTGATCATTGTGATCTGTCTCCTGAACTATGGATCATTCTGTGCACCATTATTTTAAGCTGTCACCTATCTAAATGACCAGAAAGCAAATATCAACACTCAACAGCTATATTCTTACACACACAACCCCCTGCTATCAATATTCCATCCTGTATCTAAAGCTGTAAAAAAGGAAGCTCCCTGTTTTTAAGATGTATGCTTAATAAATCCATACATATAAGAATGATTACTTAATGAAGATAGGGTGCTAGAGTAAGATTAAAAACCTGATTAAGGTAGTGAGTTAGAGATAGAATTAGTTTCTCTATAGATGCAGTCACCTTTTCATAAAATGGTTAAATAAAATAATGGTCTGTTCTTCTCAGGAGAATTACAAGCATTACTAAAATTTTACAAATGTTTTGAACCTCAGATTTCAAAATTTCCCAGAAATTGGGAAACTAGAGAAGCAAATGAACAACTTACATCAAGCTGTCTTAAAAGAAATAAATTGAACAGCATAATAGCAAATTAGTACTAGCTAAAGCATTTCCAGATCCCTCATTCCTGCATTCATTTCAGTAGCATTTCATTTAAATGCAACCATAACTATCTGCAAAGTTTCAGCTTCAATCTTTCAAACAATTCCACATATCTGAACTTCACTCCTCTAAGCAGTGCTACTGATAAAACTACCCGTGAACAGTTAAGCACATGCATAGGACTACAGCTAAACAAGTAATAAAGAAATTAGCTAATGAATACAGTGTATCACTAACAATTATTTTTGAAAAGTCAAGGACAGCTAAGAGGATAGCAAAGCTTGAGAAATTAACAGCTGAAGTACTGGGGGAGGGTTACGGTCCCAGCAATCACCCTACAAAAATCTAACTTCAATACTTATTAAATAACAGAATCAATGCTAAGAAGAAATAGAGCATCCCCTCGATAACTTAATAGTCACGACAGCCACGCTATTTTCTCACCATTTGATGAGTCCTCTTCAGTTCAAGGCTGAAGTTCATGGGTGCTGTGGAGAAGATCACTTGGCAACTGCTCTGCTGTAATTAATCCATGAATAAAGAATGGGCTTCAGTTTTCACAGATACCAAGCCAGCACTTTTCACAACCATTAAATCCACAAAACTATTAAAGCATTTAGAAGTTGCAGTTAGGCCACTTTAGCAGAACTTTACCACAGAACCTAAGTTTAATAACAAATCTTTCTTAAATCCTCAGGGATATGTTTATTATTATGAGTCGGGCCTATAGCTATGTTAGTTAGTCAATATTATAAGACCTGAACGAAATATAGTAAATCCAACCTTTCGACTACACTATTAGTCTTCATGCTACATTGAACATTTTAGAGGCTGAAAAAAAAGTTAAATTGAAAGTTGGCTATTGAAAAATCAGGAGGTAGTCTACAGTAAAAAAAAAAAAAAGCTATGGGTTTTTCTTTTTTTTTCATCTGGAAGTTTATAGGAAATCTAATAAAGCAGATGCAAGTCCTCAGCCAGCACATACTTCTTGCAGTCTTTACTGCCTACAGAAGCATCCCTAGATCAGGTCTATACTGGCAAATTCAGAACTCTGTCTTCACTGTACAATAGTAACCAGTGTCTACTTCAGTCCTTTCTAGATTACAACCTCTATCATTGCTAGCAGACTGAAACTGCAAAAGTAATGAATTCCAAATCCTGTATTTGTCAGGGTAAATCAGAGACTGAATGGCTACAAAAAGAAGTAGAAAACTCATACATGAAAGAGAGCATTCGACTACAGTTACTAGGTTATTAAACTGAAACTTTAAATGTCAACTGATATCAAATTTACAGAAGAGGTCTGAAGGGAGGCTTAGATAAATCTATAACAGGGATCTAGAAGGCTGGACAAGCATCAGAGGCAAGCAGGGCTCAAATTAGAAAAACAAATAGAAAAATATTTGGAATTCCCACTGGCTGTATGTCCATATGCCATACAAACACAGAATACCAAAACAATAGGTAGATGTGCCATTATTGGAAAGATCACTATAAATACTATATGTGGGCGTATCTTGGTGCCCTCCAACTGGTCTAACTTACCTAGGAACTGAACCAGATGAAAGTAAAAGTACCCAGGCAAGCCAAAGAATCTAACTAAAAAGTTACACAGTAATGACACAATGCCAGTTTTCATTACAACAAATTCCTCTAATCCTCATAGTTGCAAAATAAATCTTAGAAACACATAGCAAGGTAATTTGTAAAGTAATGTGTGTCTGAGTCAGAAGACAGCCTCCAGCTTTCTAATCATCCCTGACTAGCTATGAGCTTCTGTGCCACTTTGGCAGATAAGTACCTGGCTTTGGTTTTGCCACCTCTCAACAACTGGACCTAGGTAATTAAGTATACCCAAGCACACTCTGCTATGTACAGAAAACTCCAAGCACAGGAAGCTGGGGAGATGTCACCTCAGCAACGTGGGTTATACTAAGCCCCTCTCTTCCAATCTATACTGATTTTCTCTAGAGTTTTAAATTACAAATTCAGGGTCTCAAGTTCCTCCAGGGCCTAAGTCCAGGATTCCTAAAGAAATGCATACTAGGTCTCTAGACTGGTCCCAACTGTCAACAGTTTCCCTCTTTTGACATAAGAGAACTTGTGCAACAAGGGAGAAAGAGCTACCATTTCTGGAGACAGAACTTTCTGAAGGCTGGTGCAAGTCTATGGAATGAACCCATAAGAGCTAAGGGCCATCAGAAACCTAACTGCGTTTTGCTTGAAGAACAATTCTTCATTGCTTTGCATTACTTTGACCTTGCCTCACTAACATAAATACATAACACTATATGGAAGAAAAGACAGATAAAATAAACTGAAAACATTCAACTGCACATGCTCCTTCCCCTGGCAACAAGAGAACCGGTAATATGACAAATGCTGGTCATGTCACTTATTACAGTATGAGGAGATTCTCTGACAATATAATGACACTCTAAGGAGAGGAATCTGTAACAGAGGACAGGCACTATTAGGAGGTGTTCAGGCACTGCTGTAATGAGAACTGTACGAGGAAAGGAGTCGATTATAGAAAACTGCAGCTTAACCTCATGTTTGCTACCACAGCAGATAAGACTTCCACCATTCTGATGGGCCCAAGTTGTTTGGAATGGAAATTTGACCTAAAGAATTGACATCACTTTTGGTGAGACTCAAAATCCCTTTCTCTCCCTTCTGTCCTCAGCTGTCTTCCTGCTGTGACTTTTTGGCTTCACTAGTCACTGAGGAAACAAACTGATGATCCTCTCCCAGATGCTACAGGCAGAGAATGCAATACTCACCTCGTTATTACATGGATTTTTAGACTAGAGCAATTGCCTTTCTCATTTTTTTCTGGTACTCAGTTAAATATTTACCCATTCTGACCCTTAAATTATTATAATTGTGCATTATTTAACTTAAGAGATATGAATGGAAGATGTAACTCAAGATGATTACATTAGGTTTATGTTTAGTGCAGTCCTAAGTAATACTGAGAATAATGATTGTGTAATATCACTATTAGCTGCTTAAGTCCGAACTACAAGAGCATAATAATGAAGAGAACTACTCAGTGTGCTTACACATAATAATACACATTTCGGTTTATACAGGATCAGGGCCTATGTGCATCAATTATGGAATCTGAGAGCAAGTATTAGATATGAGGAGATGTAAAAATTTCATTTCCATTAAAAATCTTAATGAGACCTTAGGAATGACATCTGAAAGGACAATAGTATGATTTATATGAGAGAATATAATGTCCTGTTATAACTTCTCTATCTTATATTACGGGTGGAAAAATGGGTGAAAAATAATAATGAGAATGATTTTAGGATAAAACTATACATAATCTAAGTACAGAGAAGTGATATCAGCAACATCATAATTTTATTTTATTTTTTACTGCCTTTATTGCTATTTCTACTGCAAAGTCCTCTTTTCACAGGCACATAACCTTCAGAAAAAAAAAATTATAAGACATTTACTATCATCTTTTTCAGTTGAAAGGCACACTTTTTTAAAATTTCGCTCACTGCAATTTTGATAAAATAAGAGCAAAAATGTAAATACAATGCAAATCATTTATATTTCCTCCTTTTTAACATAAAGGTTTTATGAACTGGAGTTTCTTCATCTGGCTAATTTTCAGTGAGAACTTGTGTTTAAAAAATGAGGAATCAGTTTCTCCAGTAATTCCAAACTTCAAATCCGAGAAAAATATAGTAACAAAAATGCATAATATTATCTATGTGATTACTTACATGTTGCCTTGCACTACTTTTTCTCTAAGGAGCTCCAGAATGACAGATTTTCTGAGTAGCAGTAGTTTTCGTAGCCATGATGGTCTAAGCTTTTTTGAGCCCAAAAGCTCTTGCTGTTTTCAACTGTGTCAGTTGGTTTAAAAAAAAAAAAAAAAAAAGAGAGAGAGAGAAATTACCTCTCCCTTCAAAACTTGTTCTGCT
>KZ507068.1:20025-51433 GCA_002844005.1 Limosa lapponica baueri | reverse complement strand
AAAGATTTTCATTATTTTTTCCATCCACTTCTTAGTACGAAGAGAGATTTTTAATTTTTTTTTATTCCCCCTCTCCTCACAGAAGGAAATAGATTAAAGTATTAGTATGAAAGTTAACAGAAACGTTTTGAAAGTATTGTAATTATGAACATGATTATGATCTTCTGAACTTTAACTGATAATGTCCGACTTCAAAATCAATATAGCACAATATAAGTCAATTTTAGATTTAGATGTGACTTCCAGTGGATCTGATAAATAAAAACATTTGCTTTAAAACTTCTGTATTCTTCTAGAGCAAAATTTTCTCTTGGTAGAATGGGTAGATACTGTGGTCTCAAGTGTGTTATCACTTTAGTAATTCTGAAAACACTTTGCTTTCTCCTGTTACAAGCTAGTCCATATTTTAGTCAAGATGAAGAATTAGAAAAGGAGGATGCTCCATCTGTTGTGGAACACTGTAATAGCTCGTAAGAGAAAGTCTATCTCTAAAAAATACATATTCAAAAGTCTATTGCAGA
Source organism: Limosa lapponica baueri (assembly GCA_002844005.1). NCBI lineage: Eukaryota > Metazoa > Chordata > Aves > Charadriiformes > Scolopacidae > Limosa > Limosa lapponica. The sequence goes on along the minus strand of KZ507068.1, from coordinate 50,912 downwards.
GCAGAGTTCTCTGTTGATACTGTCACACTTCTGTCAGTATCTTGCACAGGCAAAAAAAACTCCTTATCAAAAAGAATGGTTATGTACTGATTACCCTGTCCCCACGCTCCCCAAAACCAGAAGATTTTTTTCCAGGTTCTCAGGAGAGGGCGATGATGCTTTTAATGCCGAGCCCAGGAGTTATACAAGGAGCAGTCAAATGTGTATTTTTTTTTTAATCTGTGTTATCACCTAACTCTAACTTAAATGTGTTTCAGTTCTCAGGCAGAGTGACTAATAGTTAGGGATTGTAGTTCTGTATGACCAGAGTTCTGTTTTTTTTTTTTTTTTTAAACAAAGGGTCATATGCTTATTTTTAATGCTATATATGTGGAAATCCACAGCCTGTATGATATATGTGTTACTAATATCTTCTCCATAAGAACTGAAGTCCTAAATTCATGGCCTCTTTGATCAGTTCAGGAGTAGATAAAATATGGTTTGAAACAAACTCTCAGGGAAATGCTTGCACTTTTCTTTCTGGAATTACCAGGTTTAAAATCTGGATCTTCATTTGCATGGTGCCTGTTTTGCATCCAGGTTTAGAGTGTAACTAGGAGACTTTTGAATTAGCAGTGAGAGAATAATTCCTTCCAGGGTATTAGTAGTGTTAGACTGTGTTCTGTTTTTACACCAACTCTTCAATTTTCATTAAGGTTTTGATCCCAGCTATGTCATTGTAATTATAGTGAATTTGGCTGTGAATACTGTTTGCTTCAGAAATGGATATGTTTGTGGAACTGCATAAGAAAGTAACGGAAATGTAAATAGAAGAATGTTCATAAGTTAGCTCTTCAATGTATTGGCCTTCTTTTTTTTTTTTTTGCTATTTAGATATACAGATTTCTTCTGGCTTTTTTTTTTGAGTGTAATACTTTATTTGTCAACCTCACAGTCTTCTGACCTGAAAACGATCATTCAAAATGCTGTTAAAATTTTCTTGTTTGTTTTATTTTTAGATTAATATAACTTATGTTGCTGACCCACTTTCCATTATGTAAAAACCTGAACAGAATTTGTCACTGAGGTAGGAATTCATGAAGGCTAACACTAGAGGGCAATTCAAAGCAGCAGTTTACCCCAGAACAGTTATGGGTGCCTGTAGCCCTGTGATGAAAAAGAGGGAGCCTTCGACTTTCCCAGGGTCTCCCCCAGGCAAAAGCTGGTCTTTGTGATTACCCTCCTAAATCATTTCTTTAACTGGCTTTTCCTATCCTTGAGTGCTCCACTGAATGAGGAGGAAGTTAAGCCAGTTCGTATGCTTTGCTGAATTAGAAGTTAAGAAACATCTTCCACAGGGTCTTAACTCACTCAGTCTTGCCACTGTCAAACAGGCGTAGCTTATTCAGTGGTGGATTTTGTTTGTTTTGAATTTGCTCTCATGTGCTACCTTGAACTCTTTCTCTGAAAGATACTGGGGTTTGGGAAGTAAGGTAACATTGTACTGAAACTTAAATGCCTTTTGTTAAATATTGAGGAAAATGGAGTATATGGTGAGTAAAAAATATTCTTACAAAATGCTGCAAAGTTATGCAAATTAATAAGACAGTATGAATAATGCATATCCTTAAAAAAACCAACACAAACCAAACCACACCGCAGAGTGAGGCATCAGACAGGTACTTTGTGTCCATAACTTTATCAAGGAAGATATAATATATCTAATGTAAAAACAAAAAATATAGCTGAAGTAAAATGAGCAATCAGGTGCTGTATTTCACATTTAACTGAGGAGGAGAGATCATCTGTGTACATTGTGCACGATTTAAACAATTTATATAACAGTGCATTACATAATAAATTACAGTTTTCATGGTTGTTGTGTTCATTATAGATTTACAGAACATCCTGAATGCTTCTAAATAATAACCTGTAATGCAAATGGTGGTGTCATGGTTCTTGAAAAGCACTCAAGAATTCTTATTTTAGCAATGCAAATTCTCTCATTATATTGAAATGTACACACCCAGTCATGTAAATGCTTGTGCCACAGGACAAATTTCAACACAAGGGCATTTTATAAGTGTGTGTGTGTTTATACCTATCTCTTGAACTAATTTTATATACATATATATTATTATATATTTTATGTATACTAATATATAAAAAAGCTAATCAAAAAATAAAATTACATGATCATTCTAACACTCTGTACCAGTTTTTTCAAGCAGAATTATCTTTGCATTCTTTTGCACAACTTATTACAAACATCTAAAACTTACTCTTACTTCAACTGCTCTCAAGTGTTTTTTAATAAAAAATATTTACAATCACTCTGGTAGAGCCACAAATTGATAAAAATACTACAATGCATTGTTACAGTAAATATTTACACCTGTCTTCCACAGGTCTGATCAGCAACTCCAGCGCAATTTGAAAATATGTAATCTGCTGGCAATGATGCGCCCAACCTTAATCGGTGCTGGAGCCTCTGGAAGAGAGATTGTGTCATCACACAGTCCAACAGTGACCTTGATGAATCTGTGAAAGAAGAAAATAGTTTTCTCACTTCTTCATTTGTAAAATGCACAAAAGGAAAAAAAAACAAACAAACAAACATGGAATTTAACCCATTGAAGTTGTTAGATTCTCTATGGTTTAGGGGAGATTTTTGGTTTTTGGGGGGAGGGGGGGATGTTGAGGAATTAGTTGATAATAATGTACAGTGATAAAGAGGTTTTAATTACATGCATAAGCTCTTGATTTGAGAATTTGTGAATATTTGTATCAACTCTAGCTGAATACTCAGGTGCTTAAGCCAAGCACACATGTAAGCTTTTAAGGAACTGAATCCTTAGTCTTTTGCAGGTAAGATACTACCAATTTAAGAATAAGCATTTTCATGCCAACATGGGTCTTATCTGTCTTTTTTTTTTTCCCTTTTACCAGCTTGATTTTTTGGCCCTAAATCAAAGTGATAAGTTCTGTTGTTCAGTTAACATTAAGGCTGTCTTCAGAATTTTATTTATTTCAATAAAGCAGGAACAAATGTGTAAGTAGCAGCAATGTGCAGACCAATATTGCAATATTGGTCTGTTCTGTGTTTAAGCAGGTGGTTTCATGTGGCAGGCTGGAAGAGAGACTCTTTTTCTTCCCAGCTTTTGACAAAAAGATGACGCATATGACTCAGAATTAGAAGGGGAAATCTGCCAGTTTGCATCAGTTCCTTAACTTGTGGGCTGCTATTCACCACAAGGAAAATCAGTATACTCGCACCAGTGCTTCTTAAGAGATGAGGAGTAATCATTTCCTTCAGAAAGTGTGGGATGATTGGAGTAGGCCTTTCATATGTTACACTACGCTTTTCCTATAATAAGATATTTTTCAATTGTAATACATTTTTAGGAAGAAAAAAACAAATAATGTTCTTAAATACTACATTTAATGTTTAAAATAGGAATCAGACATATTATAGCTTAATGCAGAGGAAAAGCAAAGGAGGAATCTGCTTCTTTTTAAAAACATAAAACTTATGTTTTGCTGGCACTGAAACTCAGAAACCATTGTAGATCTCCACAGTCGAAAGGTAAGGGTTTTTTTTATATTTTTTAACCTAATTCCACATATCTGAATCTCCAGTTCCGATTTTAAATAAGTTAGTAGGACTGAAAAAAAATTTAAATATAGTAACTTTGAGGGCAGAAGCCATCTGTTTTGAAGGGGTAAATAATTACTTGAAGTAAGGAAGATCTGATTTAAAAATGTCATGCTTTAGACCTGCTAAAAAAGATAATGCACAGCTTAGTGTTAATTCAAATTCTTTCACACAGGTTTAGGTTATGATGAAGAGAGGCTTCTTGCAATACTGATGTTTGCTCAAAGAACATACTGTCAACTAGCCTTTTCTTTTTTTAAAAAAAGTGAAATGCTAATTATTCAGATAATAATGTCTTCTTTTTGGTTTGTGGATATTTACTAGGAGCTGAGAGTACAATTTTGAAATTTTTTTTTACTACTACTGTTCTTTAGGTATTGGATTATAAATCTTTTTCTTAATATATTAACTTCTAGTTAATTCAGCATGGTTTTACTTTAAGCTTGTTAGTGAAATATTGAAAATCTAGCTTAATATAAAGCCATAAGAGGCACCCAGCATCCTTATCTTTTCTTTAATTTTCCTTTTTTTTTTCCCTAGTGGATAAAATTCCTTTCATTTGGCAAAACTATTGTTGTTGTTCTGAAAAAGCATATCCTAAGTGAAGTTCATTTTCTAGCTGGAAAACTTAATTTCACTGCTTAGCAATCTGTGTCAGCTTTAGAAAGCACCATTTTATTTTGCATTATCTAAGTTCTGTGAGTAGTGGGTCTCGCTGATGGGGAAGTGGGGAACCAACCTAGAAAATGTTTTTGAAAGGAAGTATATACATCTGTGTGTTAGACGGTATCTCTTCTATGAATATTTCACTGGGGGGGGGAGACTAAAACAGCCTTCTGCGTTGCCTCTCCTGCATATTTCTTCAGCTACCATTGAATAAACAGTAATCTAAGTAAATACTATGACTAGGAATCTGCATCCCAAAGGTGTTAAGGACACTTGAAACTTCTGCTGAAGTGAGTAATTAAATAATAAAGTTGTAGAAATACAGCTAAGGATTAGGAAAAGTTATAGCAATTATAAGTAGGTGTTCCTCTGCTGTTAACTAGTGGATTCCCTTAACAATCGAGTTGATTTCTTCTAACAGCTCAGTCTCACCTTTCGTAAGTCATAGAGTTGTCTGGCATTTTATAGAAGTCATGTAGGGATGATGTCAAGAAAAAGACAAATTTACTGTCTGAGCCAGAAGGCAGGCTTACAAAAAGCAACTTCTTTCAGGACACGAAAAGCTCTTTGTTCTGTGGCCTTGGTCTTTTTGTGCTTTGACCCTTATTTTATAGCATTGTCACTCTGACCCTAAATCTTTGGAGGCAGACATGCAGCAAATTTAGCCCTTTAAAAGTGGGGTTGCATTCTGAGCTATGGGTCTGGTTTTTGTCTTTAGGCATTATAGTTCCATACAATGCTGAGATGTAACAAAATCAGAATTTAAGATTTGTGGGTTTGTGCAGTGCAAGTAGTAGTATTTACATATCAGGCCATACTTTATTGTGTATGTATTGCCATGCTACTGTCCTATGATTTATTATTATTTACCAATTTCAGATAAGATAGCAACTAGAAAAGCAGTCTGGTTAACACTAATGTATTTTCTACTTTCCCAGCAGTTCTTTGGGAACTGATGCTGTGCACAGAACACCAGGGTTCCTGCAAAATGCTACTTGAGTATTAAGTATTCTGTGGAGGACAAGAAATGCTTTGCTGTACATTATAGAGGTAGAAGATTTAAACAGCAATACCTGCGTGGCTTGCTTTCATAAAAGACTGGGTGCCAGTTTAGGAGAGCGCAAAATTTTACACTAGGCCTGTGACTGTTTCCTGGGATCAATGAGCAAATTTTCTGAGAATTTAATAAAACTAATTTTTTTTTTTTAGTTCTTTAAGAAAGCTAGAAATTGATGAAAAGGACAGAAAACTAATAGCTAAATGATATGTTTTGATTTTTTAAATTTTTTTTTAAAGAATCTAATGTATTTAATAGGAGAATCTGTTTCCCTATCTCAAAAACTTTCCATTATATAGCTGGTTTGTATTGCACGGATATTGTTATTTGGAGAAGGGTTCTTCCATTTTTCTCATACCAGCAATGATTCTATATACTTTAGGTTTTGTAAACTTGAACTATAATCATAGGATAATCTTTTTCTGAAGGTAATAGTGTAATAATCTAAGGATATGTTTATTGGAGGACTTGGAAAAAATGTATCTTGATTTTTTTTTATTATTTTTAGATCTTTAAAGATGTTATGTATTTTTTTAAAAAATACTGATGTAGAAATTGAAGTTGTATTTTAAGACAAGCCTGGCTTTCTTTTTGGTATATCCACTAGACTGAGTATTAATATTTTTTTGTGATAAAATCAGGAGGAAAGGAACATTTTAATGACCCCTGTGATGAAATATAAAACTTTGTAGAACTTAGAAAATAGCTTCTTCGTTTTTCTTAATTTTGTATGTGTCCTTTCAAGCAGAAAGAATGCTGGTACAGATTGAAAGTGTTCACACAGTTTTGTTCCTGTGTGCATGCCAAAGGTGCAGGGAAGACAGATTTTTAAAAAGTTGTGTGCGAGCTATACCAGTGCAATCAAGAGCGATCTGGAAAGCTTGTCTGAAATACAACTTTTACCGAAAAGCTTTTCGGAAATACAGCTTTTACAAACTCTGTTAGAACCCAGAGCTTGTTACGCTTTACAAGTTCCCTGGAAAGTATTGCATACAGCAGTCTAGTTAATGCATCAACATCTGACAAAACACTCTTTAGAAGCTGCGAAAAGAGCTGGGAGGAGTTAGTCTTAGTCAGTTTTATTTTTAAGATAGAGTTGATACTAAAATATACTGATAATGGACTAAAATATACATTGATAATATTTGTGTGCTATATCAGCTTCCTTTAGTTGTGCTATTTTAGCTAGCAAGCTATAAAAACTATTTGACATCCTGTACTTGTTGAAGTCAGAACTGACTACCTTTAGTTTCTTGCCTTGCACATAAATCCGTTGCATTTTCGTTGCTATTCATCACTTGGATAGAAGCATCAATATTGCTGTACCAGATAGCTGGTTTCACTCTGGTTTGTTTTCATGACTGCAGTGTTGGGGGTCAGGGAGGAGGTGCACCTCACACAAATGAATATGTGAGTCAAGCCAGTATAAGCAGCTGTTGGGGTGCTGAGATGAAGTAAAAAGGATGTAAAACTGAATTTGATGCTGATAGACTGTAACTGTGCTTCTAAATTTCCAGGTATTCTTGTACTTCTGAATTTCTTAATGGTTTTACTTCCTGGTTTTTATTTTTAGCTGGCTTTGTTATTTTATGTTTATTTTATGCAGTAGTTCTCCAGCTAGTCTAAATATGTTTGTTTGTGATCCTGGAGAGATGGCTGGACACATGATACAGATTCTCCAAATTTAGTAACAATAGATTTCAGTAATTAGTGGTTATCTGCTTAACTTTCATTATTAATATTTTACATTGCAAACAGCTTCTGTAGTCCCCCCAGTCTTTTGCCATGGTTGTATGGGGAAAATTGTTTATATGATTAGGAAACAGTTAACAGACAATGCCTTTTTTTGTGAACGTTTGTATGTTCCCCCTTACCTGTAATTTACAACCAAAACTCCAGATCAGTGCTAGTTATCTCTGTTCAGAAATTCATCTTTGTGTTCAGAAAATTATCCAAAGCATTAATTGTGACTTTTTAACACAAATTGATGATAGTCTTAGAAATATTCAACTGCTTGGTAGGAGGTATGGGAATATCTATTATGCATGGAGAATGTATAAGCTTGATCCTAAATGAGTGCTCCTTTTTGAGGTGAAGTGGGGCTAATTTATTATTGGATTACAGATGTTTAATTAAAAAAAAAAACCCACCAAAAAAGCCAACAAACAAAACCACCAACCCTAGCACAGAATTGCTAGGTTAGAGACAGATTGTTTTTTACAACTACAGTCTTAAGCATGAATTCAAAATCTTACTGTTACTTCAGGAGAATAGCAATTAAGGTGTATAGTTTATTCTCTTAATTTTTCTTCCTCTATAACCACAAAGTAGCCTTGGTTGAGTAAATGAACTGAGTATCATAGGTTATACCTGAACCAAACAGTAGCCAAAAGTACACTGATATCTTTAGAGTAATACTTTGAAATATTTCAGTTGAATCTTTCCTCCTTTTTTAAAAATAAATGCATATCACTTTAAAGGCTGCTGACACAAGAATTAGGGAGAAAGAGGGTTCCTTAACCAAAGCAACCAGAAGGCAGGGGTAAAAGAATATACTTCTAAATGTAAGCTTTAAGAATGAGCAAGAGTTATAAATTCCAGTGTGTTTGCAGTATAACTATTAACAGTGTTGAGTAAGCATATGACAAAAATAAAGTGAAACTACTATTGTTTAAACTGGTGGGGGCGGGGAGGGGGGGAAGTAAACAGTGCATTATCAAGATACAGCTACATACGCTTTTAGATCTTACAGTTTTGATGTTTGAGAATAGAAGTGTTTAGGTTCCTTAATAGGCAAGTGAGATTAATTCTGTCTTTTGCCCAGATTAATTTAGTGTTTAAAAAAAAAAAAAAAGTTCTGTATTTGCAGCAAGAGCTGAAGTGTCAGTGTGTTTATTCATATTGAAGGGTGTATTAGTGGCACTGAACTGTGAGCTGTGAGAGGACAGCTTTGCAAATTCACCAGCGGTTGTCAAAAACACTATCACTGCAGAATGTCCTGTCTACCATACAAGTAAGTGACTCTCTTTGTGGATGCACAGAACAGGACACGCTTGTCAAAACTGCCCCATGTCATACTGTGCCCTCTGAGTGCAAAACCCTTTCTCATCTCTAGCTTAAATTAAGCTAAACGGGGAAAAAACTGAGATAGGGAGATGTACCTCCTGATGTTTGTGCTATGGGGGAGAGCAGCACTGGTGGACAAATAATGTAGTGCTTTAAGACTGTGGAACACTAAAAGTCTTTCAGTGTCTTTCACCTTCAGATTTCTGATTTTAAACAGAAGTAAGGTTGGGGAAGGGTCACAGTCAACATTGAAGCAATAGCCTTGCTTTCATAGTGGATCTGTGTTGCTTTGCATTAATAAGTAAGTAAAACAAGCAATGGAATATGGTTATGTGCAAGTGGTGTATGACAGTATCAATGAGGAAGGTGTTTTGGCCAAGAAATATTGAGAGTGCTTTTGTGGTATGAGTAAAAGGCACAAGACAAATGTTTAATCTTATGTCGTGTTCTTGGGCATCTGAGACAATGTATAGTGTTTAATAGAAAGGCTTTGATATGTTTTACTCCAAATCACTGACCTGTCAGATTGCTGGCTAGTGGTATCCTTATGAATACAATATGTTACACAGAATTTAAGGAGCTTATTAATAGTTACAGTAGCATTTAAGGAGCTTATTAGTAGTTACAGTAGTCAGAAATTCACTTGTAGCTGGTTCTCATGGGGTCAGAAAGAGACTGAATTGGTGTTGTCATAAACTCCTAACCATAAACCAATAAAAACTGAACATAGTATTTTATGTTAGGCTTGGTCTTTGATAAATCAACTAAGAAATACTGAAATCAAGGAAAGGCTCCTTCCTTGATTGGGAACACCCCAATCACAAAAATACACAGCCTTTTATCTTTTTGTTTTTCCCTTTTTTAAACAGTTTAATTGCTTTTCTAACAGCATTCTTCTGTGTATGTACAGACAGCCTGCTTCTATGGAATTTCAGTTCTGTATCTTCAGCATCCTTCTGTCTTCCTCAGCAGAGCTCTCACCTTCAGGGGCTTGGGGGGATCTACTGGAGCTGCCTGTGTACACGATTCCCAGCTTTTATTGAGGTCTCCTCTGTCTGTCTCTCCATCGCCCATAGACCCTCATCTTAAGACACAAGTATAGAGGTAGGAGAAGCACTTGTGATAGTATGACTATATGTGCTTTATGACCAAAAAATAGATGTATGAAGCAGACGTTCCTGGATTTCAGTAGATTTCTGGCTTAGCTGTCAGTACGCTTTTTGTCTTAGTCTTCCTCCTTTCATCCTTTTCCTATTCTTCAACCCCTTCTCCCACATACAATGTCTTCACTTTTATGTGAAAACTTGCTTATTCTCCTTACAGATAAAATACGTTTTTAATAGCAATGTAGAAAATATACAGTTGTGTTGTGCTTCAATCTCTTGTTTGTTTTGGTTTGGGGCACTTTTGGTAGTAAAGTTTAAAAAGAAAGGGGAAAAAAAAAAAAAAAAAGAAATCACCCATACCCATACACCCCCCAACCCTGTAACGCATGCAAGGTTTTGTGTTTGTGTTTTGGGTGGGTGGCGGGAATTACCTGCAAGTTCTGTTACTAATGTACTTACTGTAGAAAATAGCATAATAGTTCTGCCAAGTCTTCATTTCATGATGTGTGTAGTTTAATTTTAGAGGGATTTACTTATGCAACAGGAAAAAACCTCCATGCTTAAGCTAGAAGCTGAAAACAAGTAGGCAATTGAAACAACAGTACCTAGTTAAACACACGTAGTTTACAAATGAAGAATTTGGCCTGAATGTACAAATGAGAAATGTACTTCCAAAGGTATTAAATGTTGCAGCTGTCTTATTTAAATAATTTCCTTTCAATCTTTTAAGGTAAATCTACAAGTAAGAAGTGGTATTTTTGTCTTGCTGGAAAACATCTTTCATATTCTTTTCCTAGAAAAGTTAAAGTAAATCTTTTACTGCTGGCTAGCATCTTTGCTTGCATCTATCTTTTTCTTTGTCTTTGCCTTCCATGTTATATACGTATGGTGGTGATTTTTCTTTAACTCTTCCTCTTGGCATATTCCTAGCCCTGTTTATTCACGGGGGAGACCAACTGTCACAGCAAACTTTTATGGTTCGGTTTATTTTGACTTTGCATTCAGGTTTTACTTCACCAAGATTCTGGGTAAATTGTGCCTATACAATCTAGCTCGCCTATTTTAGCTGTCCAATTTAAAAAACAAACAAATGTAGGTTGTAAGAGGGTAAAAAGTGTAAATAAAGTTGTGCATGTATAAAATATACCGGAAATTGCTCTTTTATATAGTTCCTAAAGTGGCATTTGTATGTAGATAGTTATATAAAAATCTCAGAGTTGCTGCAGCTAGCTGTAAACTTACAGTGGCAAATCTCATTTTAATTGGCACATTTGTAGCAACAGACCTTTCCAGCAGAGATCATCCTGCTGAATTATTGTTATTGTAGAAGCAAAAATAGGAAGGGAGAAAAGGAAAACTCACCAAACTTTCCCCTTTTGTGGCCTGCCAAGGTTTTTTGCACTTACAGATAGCTCTGTTAAGTTACAGAAGTTGTTTTATCATGAACTGACTAGAATGCTCATTACAATGGAATGGAATGCTTGGGTCCATGCTGTGTAAGTAGCTTTTTGTCTTAATTATTTGGTATAAAAACATTAAAGAAAGCATAATTCATGCTATCTAGGGAACCAGTAAAAGTACTGTGCACACTTAAAATGCTGACATACTTTAGTATAAGAAAAGGTTACCTGGCAGGGAGGTGAATTCCCAGTCTCTTGCCTACCTCTTCAAGTAAAGTAGCATTGTCATTCTAGACTGGGGCCAGATGAACTTCTGCTTCTAATAACAGATAAGTTACTGTTCTTGCTAACAACCTGTTGGGGTTTCTTTGGTTTGGTTTTTTTACTGTATTTTTGTTGGGTTTGTTGTTTGTTTTTTTTTTTTACTGTATTTTTTTTCCCCTGGAAAGGATTAAGAAGCACCTGTCTGCCCAGAAATCGTGGCAAGGGTAACCTGCAGAGGTAACAAATGGCTTGAGGACTGATACAGTAGGTGACAAAAGCTTATTTTGAAAATAGCTTATTCTCTTATATATGAAGGTTGGGGGTTTTTTTCACATCAGAGGTTTCCAGATGACCAAAAGGTAGATTAGAAAATAACCTAGAGTTTTTTGGTTGATTTTGAAGTAAACATCTGCATAATCTTTAGTTCCTCTATCAGCCACACAATTGTCCAGTTCCTGGTTCATGTCCCGCTAAGGTATTATGCACAGTTGCCAATAAAGTCTAGAGCTTCACTGTAAATAAACAGCCTGGAAATGGGCAAATGTTTTATAAACATTTTGTAGTTTATTAATACAGCTGATGTCAGTACAGGAAAATTAACCTTCAATAAGAAAATTCTGTGTTCAGCTTTCAGTGTGTTTCCAGAAGTATGGTAGACACCTTGGCATAACGTAGCAGCACATAATGGTTTGTGGGTATTGAAAAGGTGCAGGCCATATTGTGCTGCCTCAAAAATACAAGGATTTCATCATCCTGAAGAGAAATATCACTTACGAGTTAGCCAAACTTGTGATGCTGATGTCTGTCATACTTTAGCAGCACGTAAATATTGGTGTTAAGACTGTAAATATCTCCAGTATTAACTGTGCTGCTGAAGTAAGGCTAGCCACTTCTGCATGTGAGTCATGAAAAAGGACGTTTCATGTATTTCCTGATGCCTTTTTGTTGTTATAATTTATATGTTGATTGCTTGTGAACACTTCCTTTTGTTTGTATTTTCATCCATTCAGAAACAGTATTTAGGACTTCATAGTATCTGATGGTAAACATAGAATAGACATATATATTACTTTAGTTTATATGAAAGCTGAATTTATTAAAGGAGCCATCTTGAGATACACCTGTCTAATAATACTTTGGTAAGTGTGTTTACATATATATATGTATAAAAATGGTGTTACTTTAAATGTCAGTATTTCTTTATCAAAACTCTTAAAACTGTGTGTTTCTTAATGAATGGAACTGTGAAATGTTTTGTCATATTTTTAGCAAAGTGAGCACATAAAGCAAAAGTGCCTTCCAAAATTTTTAACAAAACTTACTAAACACTTCATTTCTTAAATCACTTGTCTATAGACAGGTAACAATTTTATGGATAGAAGTTTAAACTGTGTATCTAACTGAATTTACTAAATTTTTTTCTTGTTTTCCACTAAGATATTTCTCTTGCAGGGGAATCTTTCATTGAGATGATTGAAATCGCTGCAGTGAGAATGGAAATTACTTAGGCTCCTTTCCTTTTAAAAGCTGCATGCAAGAACTGTGGTGAGTCAAATGTAGACTAATGGTTATGTAAATGTCACTAATTTTAGATACAGTCAAGATCTGAAAGTGTGTTTCCTTTTAAGATTTTATTTTCTTCACTATCATGACTCAGTATCACTTGCTAATCTCGTTTTATTAGCCTTGTTATATTTTACCATTAAAATACACATGCCTTCTTCAAATAGGTGCTCACAACTTCAAGTTTATACATCATATAGATGTTTGAAAAGGAGGAAAAAACGCTTCTCTGCACTGGGGATTTGTTTTGACTTCAGGCTTTGCAGGCCTGCTACTGGTGCAGTCGCACAGGTACGAACATGACGTCGATGAATATGAATCAAAGGTGTTATAATTAATAAATCTGCATAATCTTACCATATAGAATTTCATGCTGGTGGATGTGCTGGTAGAAATCACACATTTCTTGTCTGCCCCTGTTATGGATTTAAACTGGTGAAATTACTGATGGCTAAAACTTCCAATATAGTTCAGACCTGGGCAGTTCTCAATAGCAAAGCTGTGCAGTATTAGATCATTTACAGCTTTTTGTAAACACTTCTGTGTGTACATTTACCTACTACGGGTCTCTTAAAATATGTGACCAAAAAGAGGTTGACTATTCAGAAAAAATGCGCTCGCTGCTTCAAAGTTGGATAGCTCTCTCACTGAGGCTTCTTTAAGTAGCTCTATCTTATATTTATCTGTAACTGCTTAATACTAAGACCTGCACATACGTTTCAGCCATTTGAAAACTTCTAAATGCTTGGAAAGACCAGAGCCAGTGGGTTATAAAAGAAAAAGACATTATTCTTCCACTATTCCCCTGCCTTTAAAGGTCACTGATTTTTGTTAGCACGCTGCAGACTGTGGTGCTTGCAGAGGGCCACCCATCCTGTTACTCTTGTAGATCCAGTATTTTAAGGTGCTTGCAGAGGGCCACCCATCCTGTTACTCTTGTAGATCCAGTATTTTAATGTATCTAGGCTGTTTTTCCAGGACTTCTATGAGAAAGGAGATCTGAAAGATTTGAGAGCATGCAACAAATAAGTCTACTTGCATGGCTTTGTCAAAGTCCAGTGGCCAACCCGCTTTTTCTGGGCTACTTCGTTGTGCCAGTGCAGGCCTCTGTGTCAATAGTGAAACAGAGTGTTTTCTTCTGGTTTGCCGTGCAAACCCCTGTCACTGCCACAAGGCAGGGGATAGTAGGGAGTTGGAAGAAGCAGAAGGGCAAAGGTTGGACTGCCTTGTTTGGTGGTCTTAGCAGCTTATAACAGTTTAGTGATGTGTTGTGCCTGATGTAGGAAAGGAAGGCTTGCTGTTTCCAGTTCAGGTGCTTATTTTCTGCTAGGCTTAGGAACTGCATGGGAAAAAGATGCTGATCTCATATAAAAGGGAAAGAAAAGATAGGCCTGCTTGGAAATAAACCGAGACTAGTAGTTATATAGGAGTGAAGGCAACTAGTGAGAGGAGCATGTCTAAAAATCTAATGTTGAAAGTTTAGAGCTGAGAACTGATAGGGGAAGGACAGGTCTGATGAACTGGAAAACTGGAAGGATTGGGATAGGTTGGGCAAAAATTTGGGGGTTTTGTTTGTTTCTTGAATCTGGAAGAAGCGGCAGTCTTACAGAAGGGATCTGGCCTGAGGCAAAGAGAATGAGTCAGGCTTGTGGGAAGGGGCTTGCACACCTCGGATCATTCTGAACATTGACTAAAGCGCTCTGCACTTCACACCCAGAAGTGAGTGCAGGCTGTTAAGCAGCCTTTGCTGTCATCTGTGAGATCACTGTGTATTTCATCCTCATCATCATATTCTACACAGAAGAGGGCAACCTTATTAGTGCTCTCAGCTACTTCATGAGTTTTGGTCCTGAAAAGAGTACTGGTGGATGAAAAGCTGGATGTGAGCAGGCGATGTGCATTCGCAGCCCAGAAGGCCAACCGTATCCTGGGCTGCATCAGAAGAGATGTGGCCAGCAGGTCGAGAGAGGTAGTTTTCTACTCTGCTCTGGTGAGACCCCACCACCCCACCTGGAGTACTGCGTCCAGCTCTGGGGCCCTCAGCACAGGCAGGACATGGACCTGTTGGAGCGGGTCCAGAGGAGGACTACAAAAATGATCATAGGGATGGAGCACCTCTCCTATGAGGACAGGCTGAAGGAGTTAGGGTTGTTCAGCCCAGAGAAGAGAAGGCTCCAGGGAGACCTTATTGCAGCCTTTCAGTGCTTAAAGGGGGCCTACAGGAAATATGGGGACTAACTTTTTAGCAGGGCCTGTTGCAATAGGAGAAGGGGTAATGGCTTTAAACTAAAAGAGGGAAGATCTAGACTACATATAAGGAAGACATTTTTTACTATGAGGATGGTGAGACGCTGGTACAGGTTGCCCACAGAAGTTGTGGATGCCCCATCCCCGAAAATGAAATTCAAGGTCAGGTTGGACGGGGCTCTGAGCAACTTGATCTAGTTGAAGGTGTCCCTGCTCATTGCAGGGAGCTTGAACCTTTAAAGGTCCCTTCCAGCCCAAACTATTCTATGATTCTTTGAAGAGGAATCCCAAAATAACAGAGTAGTTGAGGTTGGAAGGGACCTCTGGAGGTCATCTAGTCCAAGCAGGGTCAGGCAGAGCAGGTTTTTTAGGGCTGCGTCCAGTCGGTTTTTAAATATCTTCAAGCATGGAGGCTCTGCAACCTGTCCTGTTTAGATAGAATTTTCTGCATTTCATTTTGTGCCTGCTGCCTCCTGTCCTGTCACTGGACACAAGTGAGAGGAGCCTGCCTATATTGCCTTTACTCTCCCTTACCCCCATCAGCAGGCATTCATAAACTGTGATAGGATCACACACACCCAAGCTTTTTCTTCTCTGGGCTGGAGTCCCAGCTCTCTCAGCCTTTCTTCATGTGAAAGATCATCTTTCTGGAAGTAAATAAAATGTTTCAGCTAATATGGGAATTGGAACTCAGAGGGAAATGCTTTTGGGGGGAAAAGAACAAAGCATAACCTTATAACTTCACTGTAAAAAATGTAAAAAGAACATGAAGATCACAAAATGAAACACAAAGAAGTTAGATAACTCCAGCTGTAAGATTCTGCAATCTTCATTTGCCCCCTTGTGTTAGTGTGCTATGAAGCAGTCTTCATGATCATACAGAATATTTAATCTAATGATAGGGTTGGCCTGACGTGTTGCTGAGCCAGGGAAGATGTTTGTGGGCTGTGCAAGCAAGAAGCCTGATGCTGCTATAGGTGCTGCAGAAATTGGTAGAAAATTCTGTAGGCAAAGGAACAAAAGACAAAAGTAGAGGAAACCATGTCTTTATGGATATGTCAAATGAGAACTCCTAAGCATTGGATGTGATGTTTATTTTTCTGCCTTCATTCTTCTATGATGCTAAACAAGTTACCAGGCTGTTGTCTGAGGAAACACTGGCTCTTCACATTTGCAGCTGAGCTTCTTAGGAGCTGTCATTTGAATTAAAATACTACGTAAAGTTATGTCTGTTGATGGTCTCTTATCTTCTTAAACAGGGTACCTCAAACTGTTGCACGCTAATATAGTTTCTACAGCTCCGAGTCATATTTAAAATAGGGTAATAGACACTTTGAAGGGCTGTTGGGTTTTTGTTTGGGGGGGGGGTTGGAACAAACACCAAAAAACCCAAACTCGAACCACTCTTGTTTAGTAGCTGTACTACAGTAATGCATTTCCTCCTGGAATTTTTTATGCCATTTATTAGTTCTGATCTTGGAGGAAGACGTGAGTATTTTGAATCTCTTAAAGACCAGATCTGCAATCAACTTTCCTTGTGACCAGTGCAAGCTGAAAAGTCAAGTTTCCACATTGTGATTCATGGTCTATTCGTCCAGTCCTGTGAACTCCAAAATGCCCTGATTTGTGTCCTATGTTGTCACTGATTCATTTTCCATATATAGCTATTATTATTAAACACTTGTTTGTCCCAGTTTTTGGAATATGGCTTCATGAGTTACCTTCAATATTCTGCAAAATCTTTTATACACTAAAGGTAATGTTCATGTTTGAACTTCACCATATTTTAGAATGAATTTACCTGTAAAATTCCATGTTGCAGAAACAGTTTAACGAGTTCATTCTAACACTTAATTTCTTATGTACAGTGCTAAACAGTTCATCTTTAAAAATGTTAAATGACTTAAACCTATGTATTTAGGCTCTACTGGCCATTGTTCTTCAAATTTCAAAGCAGTTTTCTTGGTACTTTATAGGGCTCACTTTACTGAGTGAGAATGGCTCTGTACTTGATATTCAGCTATACAGATCTGAAAATGCTCCAGCTTTTCCCTTAATCATGGTATCTTGTTAAGTACTGGGGGAAGTCTCTCCTAATCGGGTAGCGATACTAACAGTAATGATTGAAATTGGAAACGTTTAGACTCCCTTTATGTTCTTCATCACCACTTCCTGTCATAGAATTCACCAGAAATGATTGATAGAAATATGTCCAAGTGGTGAATTACTATTTTATCACAGTATAACTTGAAGCAAAGCAGCAATTCTTCATTTAAAACAAACAAACAAAAACTTTAAAATGTATTTGAAGAAAAACTTATGTCTGAGATCTATGTGAATCACCTTTCTAAGGTGGCAGGTTGTGTGCATCAGAAGAAAATAACTATAAACAGAAATAAGAAAAAACAATGGAGAAAATGCAATGGTGTGAGCGACACTTCATCTTTCTGTGAGGGGGCTAGTATCACTGGGGTATTACTTCTTCACTGTAAATTAAACAGTTTATTTCTGTTGGAGGTTATTTCGTGGCTCTCAGGTGCAACAAGTCTATTTTTTTGCAAATTTGATTCACAGTTCTGTGTTAATAAATCTAATGAAATTTATCTAATATTGCTTCTGTCTCTTAATGTAAAATTTGAACCCTGTGTTCAAAAGCTCTGAAATTAACATTAATTATAGCAGCGTTTAGCCAGCTTGTATACTTAAGATTGAAGATTCAGTGCTGAGTAGCTAGAGGTTGACTTACTTAACTTCTGTTGAGAGATGGGAATAATATATCCATAATGTTTTCTTCTGCTGTTTATAGCCATAGGAGACAGCCATGGATAGAAACTTCTGCGTTTCCCTATGGTTTTTGCAGGGCAAGCATGTGGCTTTATTACCTATAAAGGAACCTTCTGTCAGCAGCTTTTCCACTTTTAAGTGGTTTTAAAAGTAAAGCATTTTGGAATCTCTCATAAAATACTCCAAAAAAGCTTAAGTATTATAAAATTTGAACTATATAAGGCATAAATTGTAGATATAAAGTCTCAAATTTATACATTTTTAATATTTTCTTGAAATAAACACAAAGGAAAAGCTTCAGGGGTTATATTATTGGACCAGCTAGAACGGTCAACAACAATAATATATGTTTATGGTTCTACAGTCCTGTGAGTCACAAGCCAGACAAGTTTGGGACTGACAGAATCTTCTTTCCTTCAGTATTAGCCTGGCTCTGAGATTTCCATGGTGGTTTCACTGGATGACTTTGGGTTAGTTTTTGGTAAGCTCAGCCAGCTGAGTGCACCAAGGAGAAGTTCCCTCTGCCCTCAAGAATGGCAGTCCAGTATTAAAGCTAATTTCCATTGCTTAAACCAACGTAAGGAATATTGAGGGCTTTATTCTTCCTTTATTCTTCCTTTCTTGATCCTCCTACAGGCAGACTTTGCCTATTTGTGCTCTAAAGCAGTCTCAAAGGTGCTAACAACATAACATCTTAGTCTGCCTCTTTCCTTCTACAGAAGATTGATGTCTACATCTGAAACTAACACAAAAACACTTAATATAGTTAAAGCTTCTTAGCATATGGAAACAGCTGCGACAGACCTTTCCTGTCACCAAGGCAATGTCAAAGTCTTCATTTTCCAATAAGCACTATCTGTTATCTTCAAACATACCAATAAATACATAAACTATATTTTCCATCTATGTATAATGAAACTTCAGACACAAAAATAAGAAATGTCCAGTAGTATCAGACAAAGATGAAAATGAGCTTTACTGTTTTGGAGGTATAAAATCTGTTAAATGACCTATGCAACAACCAGTTTTAGGAAGTGTGCGTGGATGCTAGGTTGTACAGTCAGAAAAAGGATTTCGCTGCAGATTCGATAACATCATGTAGCCAGACAGCCCCCTGTTGGTTGTATTGTTGTGGAGGTTCCAGAAATAAATTGTGCATCAATTCAGTGATTCATTGAGCTCAACAAGCTATTTCTTTTTCATTTTCATGTCACAAGTAGAGAAATGGGGCAAAAAAATCACGTGCATTTGTAAAAATTACCTTTGAATCAAGTTTTGTCCCTCTTGTGTACGAAATAAATGTCTAAGCTTGGTTAAATAGAGTATCTGCACTCTGTTTCTTAATGTCTTTATAGAAGCTTGTTTTTAAAGAGCTGCAGTGAAAATGCAGAACAGTAGTTTGTCCTTGTGATTGAAACTGAAAACTAGCATACTTTGGTATTACATTTACAGCCCAGCTACTGCAAAGTATTTAGATAAACTGTCAATAATGCAGGTGATAGATTTTTAAAACATACAAGTTTGTAAGCTGGCAGCAAACTGGCCAGATGTGGGCTCCAGCCCTGTTTAATGAGTGGGACTCTCTTGCAGGCATGTGTGTGAGAACTTCTGCTGTTTAACAAGGTACAGTGTTACCAAGAGGCTTGGGGTTTTTTTATTCATGTTTGCTTTGCTTTCATCTCTTCTTTTGCATGTGGCTGGAGTTGCTGTCAGTGCAACTAGCTGCTTACTTCAGTTTGTGTTTTCCCATGTGTTAAGACAGCAAAAACCTTGTTCTGTGAAAGAAATAGGTGTCTAAAATACTGGAAAATTGAAGGACATGTATTAGGCATTTTGACTTCTTTCTTTAAGTGTTTGTAAAGGGAACCTAAAATCTGCCTTGTAATGGTCGCTGTATGCCCATGTGGCGACAGAGTGCTGTAGATACTGTATGAATATATGCAACCACTTATTTTTCTGGAATCTGATGATGTATCTGTGCTTAAAAGGCACTATTTGTGGTGGCAATGGGTGACCCAAGGAAACTTTCCAGGAAGAACTCTATCTCAGAGGCGCAGGATCTTCTGCTCCAAGATGAACAGTACAGAGGTAATCTCTTTCTGCAGCAGGTATGGCCTAGGTTATAAAAGCTCATCTTTGTTTGAAGAATTTGATTCATGGCTTAAAATCCATGTCTGTAGCAGTAGAGAAACTGATGTGAGAATTCGTCTTCTGCTACAACACAGAACAGAAGACTGGCATGATAATGAGAAAGCCAAAGTGCTTAAGAATTCTTTTTCTTTCTCTCCTTCCCTTTCAGTATGCATTAAAAGATTGATTGCGATCAGATATCTTGTAACAGTTGGTAAAAAACAGAAGCTAAGAATACATGCTGCGATTGAAGAAGGGGAATGGGAAAGACAGGGACAGACCAAAGGGCTGCTTAAAAATTGCCACGACCTGCTAAAATCCATCAGAAGAGTTTAAGAAACTGGCTGAAGCAATCTCAAGGTGAGGGCACTCTCCTGAGAAACTGAAAACCTGAGTTTCAAGTTCTTCAGAAGCTCGAGGGGATTCAGAAAACCTGGGTTTCAGGTTCTTCAGAAGCTCAAGTTCGCATCTCCTACTTCCAAAGAAGTTGCCCGCAGATGTTCCCCATCTTTCTTGTTAAATCAAGGGTATGTGCAAAAAAGAAGTCACAAAATGGTTTTGTTAGAGGTGGTTGGCAGTGATAACTATTACCGTTAGCAGATGAAAGCAAGCTGCAGGTAGGATTTCAAAGGGTAGTGGAATTTTCTTTTATTGGACTAACTGTGCAGTTCCTTGCAAGTTCCATATTCTTTTCCTGAGATGTTTCCTGAAGTAACAGTAAAATAAGCATACAATAAATATAAGTACCCATTAAAGCTCACTAAAGGAATACCTTATGTTTCCAGTAGATGAACACTGAGATAACTGAGTATTTGTGAATTGCGTCACAGACCTCTATTATGCCAAAGTTCTGGTTTTTATTGCTAAAGAGAGCACCAGTAAAGGTGGCTTTAAACTGTTTATGCTCCTACTTTCTCTAAAGCTGCTGAAGAGGGAGAGCAGGGAGCAACGAGCAGCGTTAAAGAATTTCATGGCTGTTCAACAACCAGCAAGGGGATTCGCCTCTTCCCTCCTTTATTCTACCGTCAATTATTTTTATTTTTTTTCATGTTTGAAGAGGCTTTTTGCCTTTTTTTTTGTTTGTTTGCTTTGGTTCTTTGTTGTTTGTTTGGAGGGGTTGTTTATGACAAGAAGGTTTACAATCTCCTTCCAAAGTTAGTGAAATTGCTAAGAGCCTGTTCTGGGTGGAAGAACATTCAAATAACTTACCCTGATCAGAAAAATTACATTTTTCCTCCTCTGAGGAGTGGTTACTTACTCCATTTCCTAATTAGGATTAAACTCCAGGAGTTCCTCAAGGCTCTCGGAGTGTCTGTAACTTTTATTTTGTTCAAGCAGTTCTAGTAGCTTAGAACATACTGGTCACTTGCAGAGCTATGATCTTGTGGTTCTGTTATTTTATGCTTACTCAGACATAAAGTGAGTATGAAAGATATATAAGAGAAAGGCACTACCTTACACTATGAAAGTATCCTCAGTTACCTCTAAAACTGCACCTTTTTCTCTTTAGCTGTGAGCGGTTGTCCAGAGCAGTGGATATTTTTAATGGTAATTGACAAATTCTGAAATGTATCTCTATTTTTTCCCATTTGTTTCAGAGTACTTGTAAAAATAGCATCTGGTCCTGGTGATTTATAATGTTTGAGTTTCTCAGGCTGCCAACAGGCTCTTCCTTTGAGACGTCTAGGCCTGGTGAAACTACTCTGATTCCCCATAAAGCATGTCCTTGGGATAGGAATTTCTCTGTCACCCTCTATATTAAAACCAAATAATTTATATTGAGCTTCTTTTCCTTTGCCAATTTCTTTCATCCTCCTCTTGGTACTACATAGACAAAACCAAAAAAACCTCCTGGATTCAAGTGACTTTAAGAATACTTGGAATTTTTCTCCGTGTGTGTGTGTGCATTTGTACCCAAGCCCCGCACGCAGCCATTAGTACCTGTGCGTCTGATATTCTCGTACGGGAGAATGTTGCTCAGCAGCACCTGTGAAAGCCATAATTGTGTGTCTTTGTGCAAGAGCAGTGTTACTTATGCCATCCTCTTTTTCTAGCCTGGTGGCTACCAATAGAGCTTTCCATTAGCCAATTATATACCAAGTAGTCTTTTATCTTTAAGACTGAGGGGGGATCTGATCAACACCTATAAATACTTAAAGGGTGGGTGTCAAGAGGATGGGGCCAGTCTTTTTTCAGTGGTGCCCAGTGACAGGATAAAAGGAAATGGGCACAAACTTGAACATAGGAAGTTCCACCTAAACATGAGGAGGAACTTCTTTACTTTGAGGGTGGCAGAGCACTGGAACAGGCTGCCCAGAGAGGTGGTGGAGTCTTTGTCTCTGGAGACATTCAAAACCCACCTGGACACGTTCCTGTGCAACCTGCTCTAGGTGGACCTGCTTTGGCAGGGGGGTTGGTCTAGATGATCTCCAGAGGTCCCTTCCAACCCCATATCATTCTGTGATTATTCGCTAGCTTACACTTACATTAACACTTAAAAAGCTTTTAAGTTTCGGTTAGTTTTAGCAATTGTAGCGTTTCTGTTATTTTTCTGCTGGAGAAACTGCTTTAGCCTGGGAGGAATTCCGTATGGATGCATATCCCATGAATGAGCACGACCTCCCCAGCATTCACTTACTGTGTAATGTAGTGGTGTCATTAAAGACTATCCACATAAGATACATTTTACTTGGCTTGCTGAGCATCACATGAATCTTCTGAGAAGGCTGAGCAAGCAAAACATCTTGCCTCAAGATGTCACAAGAGATACAGGCACCTGGCCTCTGGTTCTGGTTTGCCTGAGCAGAAGCACTGAGAAAGACCAGAGCTACTTTGCTGTTCCCACATCTTGCCCCAGGCTGTCAGCAAGCCTCCTAACATGGCTAGACCTTGATTAGAGGGTGACAAGGAGCAGAACATTTGCAAAGCAGATCCTGGTTTTCTCCGACGTAAATTCTTCTGAAGTTAAGCGTAGCTCAAACCTGGGAACACCAGGCTGTCCAATGATGCAGGGTTGGAATTACCTTGGATATCTCATGGTATGTGGTCTCAGTTCTTGGATCCCTCAGCAGCCACGATGCTAAAGCAGAAATTACTGGTAACAGTTACACCAAAATTAGTTCTGACAAGGTCAAATCAGCTTTGGTCCTTCAGCTGAAAGCAGACAGCAACCCAGCACTCTACTCTCAAGTCAGGTTCAGAATCACCCCTTATAAGCCTCTATGGATGAACAGCCCTCAGTATTGATTCAATCATTCTCTACTCTGCTGGTACTGAGAGATAGTTTTCTGTAAACTTCCAGCATCCTGTAGTACTAGTTCCATAGAAAATATTCCAGTGCTGAGTCAGAACCAGAAGAGGACTGAGGTTCTTCTGTAAGGTTCTCTTCAGCTGGGGATTCTGTGCTAGGTGGAGAGGTCAGGTGTGGTTCACAGTAGGGCACCTTATAGAGATCGGAACTCATATTTTTCAGCATCTCTCTATTCCTATTAACATTTCTTAAACACCACGCGTCCTCAAGGTGCCATCCAGACCTTCAACCTCAGTCTTCAAAGAAAGCCTGTTATTGCTGTGTCACCAGCTGCCAGAGCAGCGTCCATGTCCATGTTTCATTCCCTGTTCCTCGCTACAAGGCAGCTCCTGACTCATTACCTGCATCCAAGGAGTACAAAGACTTCAGGGATCCAATTGGCAGGACCATTTTACCAAATACCAAAACCATTACTAAATGCCATCAGACTAGAACATTGTCTCAGGACAGCCTTGTCTGGAAGGAAAGCTGTCTCCAGTAACAGCAAAATTTGACACTTACAGCAAAAAGAAGACAAAGTTTTATCTCTGCTGCAGAAAGAGCCACCTTCCCAAAATGAGGGCCCCAAGCTACAAAGCTGTGCAAGATAAATAAGGTATTATTAATTAATATTTGAAAATACTGATTTAAAATGTTTAGAATTGCCTCAGACATGTAGGGAGGAATTTAGGTATGGTGCAGTAGAGACCATTTACAGCAATAACAACTTTTGCAGAAGCGGACAGCTCTATAAAGACAACTTCTTTATGGGTTTTCTGAAGTACGAGCAGCTATTCAATGCTTTGCGAGCTGTTTGTGTAGACGAGGTTTTGTGCCCTCTTCTTACTTCCCCAAGAGAGCCAACACCAGTTCCCAAGCACGGTCATCACAGAGCACAGGCGTTCCTGCCATACAGACCTAGATGCCCCCCAGCAAAGCAGCACAAGACTTAAAGAGTAAAAATAACAACTTCCGTGTGTGTAGAAGTTCACCTGCTTCTTCTATCCATGTGGCAGAGTGTCTGTACTGTTTGATCTGGAACATTCGGGATGTTCCACCTTTTCCTTTCAACCAGTGAAGTGGCTTTATAACAGGTTAGCGCCTACCAACAGGGTTGTGTATTCTATTTTAGTCACTCATTCACTTCGTTCTGTCCCAGGACATTTTAATGAGAGCACTTTAGATCATTAGTAACATCACTTCTTTTACTACGGAAAAGAGATCCCACTTTATGTTTTAAAAAGGGAGGGGGAAAGGTGGTAATGGCTCAGTTCCAGTACAGTGTTCGCTTTGGCTGTCCCAGGTCTCAGGAGATGCAATTACACGCATCCGAAAGATCAGGTACAGAGTAATGTTTTCAGCTAGTAGTTTTTCATCACCAGGTTAAAATGACCTGCTCTGAGTTCTCAAAAGAGTTATTTCCACGTTATTATCCACCCAGCCTGAAGGAGCTGTGTGGTGTCCGTAGCAGGAGTCGTTGCCTCCAGTGGAAGATCTGCATGTTTGTCACCACTTGTTTCAGAAGAACAGAAATCTGCATCTTCAAATCCTGAACTCTCTGGATATGAACTCCCAAGAACTCTCAGTAGATCCTCCAGTCATGGCTATATCTTGGCACTGGGAGTAGACAAGAAGTCTGTGCAGATTCCTCCATGGCATACAGATCATCAAAACCACAGCAGACTGATGTTCCGTTAGCCCTGCACAATTTCACGTGATGCTCAGCTTTTCAGTCTTAAAGCCTACCTCAGAAGTTCAGTGAGAGCGTGTGTCAGACTTTCCACAGCTAAGCACAAGAGACTGCTACAGAAGAGCTTATGGGGCAAACTGTGGCCAACGGAGCAGTCACTCCAGTGTCCCTGTGCATGTAAGTGTGTTTTCCAGTCAAGGTTCTGCAGAGGATCTCGGAAATGAAAGATAAGTCCTTTTCCACATGTATCCATAGAGTTTTTGGGACTGCATATGAACACCAATGCGCTATCACACTTCAATTGTTGAAGAAAACTCTTCTTGAATAACAGCAGCAAATATCATCAGCCTAGTCAGAGATGGGAGAAGGATCTCGGTTACACCAGGGACCATGCAGTTACAATTTTTCATATACATGCTTGACATGGCCATATTAGTCATTAAGCCATTAAAGTGGCTTAATGGATCCCTGTGGATCCAGGGATCCACAGTTTACTGACCCATCTTCAGAAGATCATGTTTTGAACAATCAGAGATAGCAAAGGAAAATTATGTGGCTTAAGGATCAGTTTGCGAATGGGGAAAACATAATGTAAGCCAGCCTGTCCCAGAAGATACACTTCCAGTTTATGGAAAATTAGGAACTTACTAATAGGGTTACTGCTCACCATACTGCAACTGGAATCGAGACAAGGGCTGCCAACAGGATGAATCCAGGAGGCTTATAACCCCAGTGCTGCCCAAGCAGTACTGGCATTTTGATCTTCCGAATTTGTCTATTCGGCCACCAGAAGCTTAGCTTCCGTTTGCAGGTGTGAGGTATCAACATCATTAACCCATCTTATGTCTGGATCCTGCAATGTTTCACTTCATAGCACAGATGCAGAACTGACCTCCCAGAGAGAAATTTTGTTCTTCAGGTATGCAAACTATTGATGTGAGATGTTCTGCAGATCCACTTAACCTAACACATTGAAAAAAATTAATAGTCCCTATAGTCTCATGAACGTTTGTGTCTCCCATCTAAGTCATGCTGTGCCTTCTTCACGTTCCTTCAGCAGCTATCACCCACCCATTCATTCACCCCTGTAAGATCTGCTTTTCCTTGTCTGGTGGCGTTGAAATTCCTGACAGCTCTGTTAACTGTCCTCCCTTCAATACAATAAGTTGCGTCTCTTTGGTCCCACAAAGGCAGCGACTCTTTCCAGCTGAATTTTATTCCTTAATTCCTTATTCCAAGAAGCGAGTTTCCTCTCTTCTGTGGATCTCCGCTTGCCCTTATCACGTAGCCTTTTCTTCTATTCCACCAGGGACCAGGCCGAGGAGTGAGCTGAAGATGTAAGTAAAAAGACACGAAAATTAAAGGAGAGAAGGATCAGCACGCCTTCTGTTTACTGCTGAACACAACGCTGTAAATAAAACTGTATGTCAGCGATTATTTTATTACTCAGTTTAGTTATCACTTGCGAAGAAAAACAAAAGCCATAGACCGGTCTTTTCAGAAGGCCCTCAACGAAAGCTACAAACTGCCTTTGAAATTCAAAGAAACTTGAGCTCCTGACTCCAAAATACTAGTAAAACCCCAGACTTGACGTTTCCAATCCATTGCCTTTTTTTTTTTTTTTTTCTTTTCCGATGGAGAATCAGGATGGAACAATGTTGCAACGTTTAATTCCTCACGGTTTCAGCCAGCACTCAGCTGACTGGCGCAGCAGCAACTTGCTTAGAAAGCAAAGCCCTAAATCCATTCTCTAGAGTTGTACGCGTCACTCTTTCCTACCTTTAGGGCTACATTCATCATCTTTCTGACCAGAAAGAAGCCACCAATTATTGAACCATTGCACTAGAATGGAAACAGCGTAGGAATGGAGGAAGGATTCTCAGAAAAATTTACACATTGGATCACACTTCGGGGGGTTATTTCAGCAGAAACTACACGATAGTCTAGAAAACCAACATCTCCCCTTTATTTTTTTAATAGGAGTCAGATTTATTTGTATTTTATGTGATGACTAGTGATTTACGTCCCACCCACCCATTTGAGAATATTCAGGGCTCCAGGCACATCTCCAGTCGGTTCCAGACTATTCAAATCATTGTTGGTCCGTCCATTTACTCGTCACAACAAGGCCTTCTGTGAGTAATTACGGCCTGACTGCAGCAGGAGAGGCAGCTTCAAAGAATGGGAATCTTCAGGCGCACTAGCAGTTCCCTTGGTTCCCAAATTCTTTATTTATGTGGATTACATTGAGTTGACAGATTTAACTGGGCTGTTGAAGATATGGTCAAAGAAGCAGAGTCACTCCCTTCCCTTTTATTGTCTTCTGAAGACATAACAGTCATACGCATCTGTCACTAGAGAGAGGAAGTTCTCCATCACTGGACTTGATTTGGGCTTTTATACGCTGTTTCAGTAGCATCTGGGAGTAGATCAATATAATATTTGGTAGGGAGTTGTATTTCCTCGTGATGCGCTGTAAATCTTTTACTGTAGATACTCCCACTGTTTATTGTTGAAAATCAATAAAAATAAACCCTGTAAAGTTAAAGCCTGGCAAAGGTTCAGCGCAAATCCGAGGGAAGGAGTAAGAGGCAATGAGTCTCCCTCCCCCTCTTGGGTAGCTCCCAGCTTGTTTCCCAAGGAATATTCAATAACACTTTCCAGCAATCTGGGAACAAAGTTTTTTTTAAAACAAATATTCAAAGTTATGAACGCTTCGTTGCGATCTGAAAACAGGAAGGACTTCTGATCCGCTTCGGCCGCTTTCTGGTATTGAATTCAGCTGTGGATCAAAACAGAGCATCGCCCAGATTGTGCATTGGATGTACCTTAGAATTTTCCCCTCCAGAGACAGAGAAAAGCACATCAGCCTGGCTCACCTCAGATTAAAGGAGTTATTTTTGAGCACTGGAAAGTAACCAGAATAGGTAAAAAGTGGGAACAGCCCAACATGGAGAAAAGTTTCTCCGAAGTCAGACCAGAAGTTACTACCCCTGTTCGTGAGCCTGTAGCAGGAGGGCAGGGTGCAATTACTCCAGCATCACTCTTTTGCTCTATGGCTACTAATTTCTCATGTCCTGCATCTTAGGAGGGATTCTTCTGCTATTTTTGTGAGATTCAACTATCCAGGGAAGTGAAAAATGGTGTGGAATTATTTAGTAAAGGGAAAAACTTCCCAGCGCTAAGGCCAGCACCAAGTGATCAGTCTTTTTTAGTCTAAGCATAGTATCGATTGCAAAAACTTCATTTAAACTTCTATTCTTAATCAATTATACAACGTTAGGAGCCCTGACTGTAGAACCTGTAAGAATGCAGTGACTGCACTTCCTAAAAGAACAAAATCCCTCATTAATTGTCACATTGAAATTAATACCCAAAGAACAGGAAGGTGTTTCACGTCAGACTGTCCTCCCTGGTATCAGCAGATTCCTGAACGATTCAGGTGGTAAATAAATGACATGTCCCCAAAAGAGATTCCCAGCATGTGAAGAAGCAAACAAAAAGTTACTTAAAAGCACAAAAATGTAATCAATTACTATGAAAGGAAGTCAACGTGGTGCAAGAACAGGGGGATGGAGAAAGGGTGGTGCCTCTGTCCTGCTGGGATGTCCAACAGGCACCACGACACTGCGCTGATAAAGCCCTTGATAGCCTTGAATATAGAAATACAGGATGAAAATCCAACTACAAAGGAGGGAAAAGTGACTGAAGCAAGAAAGGAGATACAAGACAAATAAGGCGGTGTCTTTCCAAATTATCTGCCTTTTGCAAATCTAGCAGCAAGCTATCAGACAATGGAGCTATTTAAACAAACTTCTGCCACGTAAACAGCAGTCCATGTGGGACAGGGTGACAGCGTTATCTTTTACCTTTTAGTTTCCTTTTCCCTCTAGTGATTTACTGTTCTGGGAGTCTGCTTGCGTGTTCGAAAGCAGAAGAGATCTCACTGCTCGCCGTAAGAGAGCAAGAGGGCCGCCCCAAGCACCACGGCACTCGGCTTCCAGCATCTTCAGGCAGTGGAACTGTTTGCACATTTTAGCTGAATCCAAGGAAGAATAAAAAGGCAAATAAGGCGGTAACTTCACTGAAATCAGCAGATTTTGCACCTTCCCAGGAAAAAAAGAATTCTCTTGAGAAAGCTGGCAATGACTGAAAGAAGTGGATGGTGTCAGTGATCACAAATTCCAACTTCACTGGAAAAAAAGTGTCAAAATGTTTCAAAATCCCATTCCTATTTAATCAAAACCAGAGCTAGATCTGAGCAACCAGAGCTCCTGGTTCTGTCGTATGCAAAAGCAGGACCAAGCCGCCAACAATATGCCCTAGTCCAGCAGAGATCTTATGGTGAGATACTAGAGTTGACTTGCCTGCCAAGACTTGGGTGAAAAGTTTAACACATAATCTGGGGGGGGGGGTTTGACCAGAAGACTTTTAAAATCCCTCAGACTCATAGCTAATGTGGGCTCCCATCAGCCCAATTCCAAAATCCTCCAGGATTACTGCCATTTAGTTGTAGCTTGAAGCTCCACCACCTGTAGCTCTACCATCGCTGCTTCCACTTTCTGTCTAAAGAAATCCAGGAAGCTGCTTTCCCTTGAAGAACTGCCTTAATACCAAATTACCTTCAGTTAAAAGTCATGGGTATCCTACTGGTCTCAGTCAGACACTTTCACCAAATTTCTATCAGATTACTGACACACACACATGCTCTCAAACTTAACTAAGCAACTATCAGTTTAAAAAAAAAACAAACAAAACCATTGTATAAGAGCCTAGTCATGTTCCTTGCAGGTGCACAAGTGACAGAAGGCGACACTTCTGAGTTCAGTGCTAAGTGAGAAGAACTTTGGGGATCCAAACTTGCTGAAATTCATGTGCTTCACAGAATCACAGAATGATACGGGGTTGGAAGGGACCTCTGGAGATCATCTAGACCAACCCCCCTGCCAAAGCAGGTCCACCTAGAGCAGGTTGCACAGGAATGTGTCCAGGCAGGTTTTGAATGTCTCCAGAGACAAAGACCACCACCTCTCTGGGCAGCCTGTTCCAGTGCTCTGCCACCCTCAAAGTGAAGAAGTTCCTCCTCATGTTTGGATAGAACTTCTTACATTCGCTTTGAAAAGAGGCATAGTCTCCCAGTATGCCGTTCCACGAGGTCAAGGTAAAGCACGTACAGTTCTTTACAGGGCAGGAACTTGCTCTACCGTATTTTTCCAGAGCCAAAATATTACATTAATGGAATAATGTTTGCGCTGAATAAAAATTAACCCATGAGGGGAACCAGAAAGTGTTCAGCACTCGCCCGTCACACGTTGTTACCAAAATGGTTGTACGAAACGTTCATTTTGCCAAAGCCATGGAGCATGACTGATGGCATAGGTTAAAACTCCAGGGCTTTTTAAAAATGGAAATATTTCATATTTTCTTTCACTGTATTAAAAATAAAAAAGAAAGTCATCCAAGTTTCCAGTTTCAAGGTGGCTGCTCCAGCAAGGAAAATAAACTCAACTATACTGTGGTAGGTGAAATAGCCTAATTTTGTTACTACAAGGGGTTCTGAATCTAGTCTCAGTTTACACCACTGCTATCAGCGATCAGAGAATCATAGAATCACCTTGGTTGGAAGGGAGCGTTCATCTATTCCAACCATCAGCCTAACACCGACAAAAACCATCACGATCATTTAAGGCGTGATGTTTAGGTACAGCCTCAAGTCCATTTTTTTTCCTTTGCCTGTAAAAAGCTGTCACTTTTGTCTTGTGTTTCCTGCTATTATTGGTAAGTCTCTTCACCAACAATATTCACAGTCACCGACTCACTCAATACTCCTCATTATTGGTTTCAGTTTTACCTCAATTTGAGGAATGGGAACTTTTCTGGAAGGTCAGTACATGGACCTCAACATGAACTTAGAAAACAAGTAGCGTTGTCTTTGTTGTACTGCAACCTGTCAGGATGGCCGTCCCACGTAGCTTGTCTGCTGTGTCACCA